>JAXRKP010001210.1:101519-141519 GCA_037039925.1 Doris montereyensis
GTATGATTTGGTCCTACATTTTCTATTCCTTGTCCTTTTTTCTTTGTTTTTGTATTGGCCAAAATATTCTACTTTGAATTTTTCCATTTCTTCAGCTAATTCTAACTCTTTTCCATTTATTGCCCGGATATCCCATATTCCAAATATTACAGTCCGTGTTCGTTTCCATTTCGTCTTCGTGAAATCAAGTCGGGTATATCATCATATGGTCAAGGAAGTACAGCTTTAAATGTTATTTCTTTCTTTTATTCTATTACCAATTTTGTATCCCTTGCTGTTATTTGTTTAAAGTTTTACATAAAGTGTCAAACACTGCTATGGTTAAAAAGTGAGTTTATAAAGTTCATTTTTAAGCAAAAACAATTAAAAAAAAAATTTTGTTTTTGATTTTGATGACTGGCCACTTTTTTGTTTGTGATTTCGATTTTCTCCATTTGTTGCTAAGATTTCTGTGATTACACATTTTATGATTTCAATTTGCTCCGTTTACTGCATGAAAATTTCTGTGATTACACATTTTGTGATTTCAATTTTGCTCCGTTTACTGCGAAAATTTCTGTGATTACACATTTTGCGATTTCAATTTGCTCCGTTTACCGTTAAGTTTTATCATTCGTCTTTGGTTCTTGCTGTAGTCATTTGTATTTCTTTGTCTTCTGTTGCCTCATATATTTTACTAATACTGTTTATCATTAATAATTTACTTGTCTTTCATGCTTTGCTTCACATTAAAATTCTAAGATTATATTAAAACTTTTGGTTTCTTACTATGTCAATCTTCCACACCCCTCCTACCCAGGTGGTGCTACGATAGAATAATGTTCCAATATCATACTTTTAGACAACTCATATAAATCCATAATAGTAATAGTAATAGCATTAGAATATTTGTACTTACGTTACTGTTTGAAGACAATTTATGTCACGAGTCCGCAAACTTAATAACAGAGAGAGGGAAAGAGTGAGTGAGAGAGAGAGAGAGAGAGGGCGAGAGAGAGAGAGAGAGAGAGAGAGAGAGAGAGAGAGAGAGAGAGAGAGAGAGAGAGAGAGAGAGGGAGGGAGGGAGGGAGGGAGAGGGAGAGGGAGAGAGAGAGGGAGAGAGGGGGGAGAGAGAGAGAGGGAGAGAGAGAGAGAGAGAGAGAGAGAGTGAGAGAGAGAGAGAGAGAGAGAGAGAGAGAGAGAGAGAGAGAGAGAGAGAGGAGAGAGAGGGAGGGAGGGGGAGAGGGAGAGGGGAGGGAGAGAGAGGGGGAGAGGGGGAGAGGGGGAGGGGGGAGGGAGAGAGAGGGAGAGAGAGAGGGGAGAGGGAGAGAGGGAGAGACAGAGAGGGAGAGGGAGAGAGAGAGGGGAGGGAGGAGGGAGAGGGAGGGAGAGAGAGAGAGAGAGGAGAGAGGAGGGAGAGGGAGGGAGGGAGGGGGCAGGGGAAGCAACTACGTCCCATGGCTGCATGCGTGGCTACCAATGGCCCTACTGATGAAGAGAGGTTGTAAAATACTGTAATGCTGGTGTGTGTGTGTGTGTGTGTGTGTGTGTTTGGTAAAGCAAGTCGATTTGATAGGTGTATTGCTAAGAAATTAAAATAGTTCCTTCTTGGTGTAATGCAATATTTTATAGTGGTTCCAGGCACTAAAAAACCAAGCCGGACACATCCCAACTCCCACCCATTCTGATTTATTTTCCAGTACTTAGTTTTTGTTGCACAGTTTAGTACACATCAAATTTCAAACCCTCTGTGGGATTGTTTTATTTATTTGGTTTTGAATTTTAAGTTTGGTTATTAGTCAGTTGTCCTTTTGTTACCAAAATGGTCTTTTGTTACCAAAATGGTCTTTTGTTACCCAAATGGTCTTTTGTTACCCAAATGGTCTTTTGTTACCAAAATGGTCTTTGTTACCAAAATGGTCTTTTGTTACCAAAATGGTCTTTTGTTACCAAAATAGTCTTTTGTTACCAAAATAGTCTTTTGTTACCAACATTGTATCGATACTTCTAGTTAAAGTTGATGTAATGCACCCAAAAAAAGAAGAAAGAAGAACTCATGACAATATAACATAAAAATGTGATTTCAGTGAACGCGATGAAGCATTTTGCCGTGCGGACATTGTTATAGTTGACTTCTCATGTTCAGACTGATTGTATTTGACCATGTCTGATTCGGATCTAATTGGTGTCCGGTTGGAAGGTCCTACTTCTTTCCTTTTCACTTTCACTCTTTCATGAGGGACTTGGTAGTCCTGAGGCAAGGTGTCAGCCTCTCAACCAGAAGCTAGTGGGCTCGAGGCCCCCAACGGTTGAAAAATGTTCTTGATTTTTTTCCCAGTAAAATTACTCCCCCCCCCCCCCCCCCTGGTCCAGGCAGGTGGATCGACACCTAGTCCTATTTAGAGATAGACGATGAAATGGAGGTCCCGTGTGCAGATCACACCACACTGTGCACGTTAAAGATGCCTTGGCTGTTTACAGGCAGTCCGAGCAAAAATAAAAAACGGGACGCTTCTTTTTAGTTACAAAGATTGTGTTGTGATGATCTAAGCAGACGATTGGGGTGGTGACATAGCGTCCTGGACGTGAGGTGATTTTTGTCACCTGTTCAGTTTCATGCTATTTAAAATAGATCCGGAATAAACTCTGGCTCTATGGGCCGTAACAGCCTAGAAAGAACTGTAGTTTAGACTTTATTAGTTTATTGACTAATATGTAGTTTAATGACTAATATTTAGTTTAATGACTAATATATAGTTTAATGACTAATATATAGTTTATTGACTAATATATAGTTTAATGACTAATATATAGTTTAATGACTAATATATAGTTTAATGACTAATATTAGTTTAATGACTAATATGTAGTTTAATGACTAATATATAGTTTAATGACTAATATGTAGTTTAATGACTAATATATAGTTTAATGACTAATATGTAGTTTAATGACTAATATATAGTTTAATGACTAATATATATATATGTTTAATGACTAATATATATTTAATGACATATATAGTTTAATGACTAATATATAGTTTAATGACTAATATTTAGTTAAATGACTAATATTTAGTTTAATAACTAATATAGGTCTATATCGAGACACATAAATACATGTACATGTCTTATATCTCTATGTATCTTTTCCATTTTTCCTATTTTAGGACTTCCATCTGTGATAAAAAAATATAACGACCACAAGACATTTATTTATACTCAAACCTATTGAGATCGATGTTAAGATGGCAAAACGTGGAGCCAAACAAAAAATACATCCCAGGTCTAAACCAGCGGCCTGATGACAGCTAGTTTCCAGTTCCTGAACAACCAGAGGTAAGAATTGTCTTCGTCTTGGTGGAGGAGGGGGGGGGGACTCGTTAGTTTAGAGGCAAGGTGTCTGCCTCTCAATCCAAATGTCGTGGATTCAACCCCGCCAATGATTGAACAATGTTTTTGTTATTGTTTGGGGTTTGTTTGTCGTTTTCTGGTTTTTTTAACAAGACCCAGTAGACCTTCTCATAGATCTGTTACATTCTTCTCTCACTCGAGACTAGAACAAGGGGTGACAGGTGGCATGTTGAACACATTCGGCAACTTTCTTTTTTATTTATTTGTTGACACGCGTGTAATGCAGTGTCTGATCTCCACGGGTAAAAGGACATTAGACCTATTGAGTCAGGGATGTAAGGGCAGGCATGGGTGACAGAGTTGAGACAGCCAAGACTAGCTGCATAATTGTCATTATTGTGTATGTGTACACATGGTTAACATAGATCTAGATTACACACACGCGCACACACACACACAGAGACACACGTGCGTGACAGATTTTGTCACCGAGACGACCCAAGAAGAGGTTATCAAGTTTATTTTTCACATAAATTTACTCTTTGAATGTAAATAACAAATTGAAGACGGACTTATGAGAATCTGTTGCATTTTAGCGAAGTGAAGCTAGCCGTTACTGCATTTTGAGAGGATAATTAGTGTTGTAAACTTCGGTAACTTGAAAGCTTACGTGCATTATGATGAATCATGCATTTTGGCGGCATGCAATTAGGTAGAGACTACTGTACAAGATACAATAAGATGAGATGAAACTTAACTGTCTCAATAAAGGTATGTTTTTGTATGAAGGTTTCTAATCTCAGGGAGTTGAAAAGGACTGGGGAAGCACAAACAAAAAGTTTGAGGGTGGGAGAGGAGGCTGGTTTGGGAAGAAATCATTACTTTGTCTAGTATGTTTGGTAATTTCAAGCATTGTAATGTACAATTAAATGTTTCATTGTATCTAGACCATACTTATTCTACACTGTATGTATTCACTTTGATACAAATCAAATTTCCCTCTGTGGATAAGAAAATGTATTCAATTGAATTCAGTTGAATTCATGAAGAGTAACCTGGAAATAACAAATAACAAATTGGGTTCAAGTATGAACAATAATGGCTCATGGAGTCTAATCTTATTCCAGTTTCTGTACTGTGAAGTAGAATGGATCCTAACATTGACTCCTGGACAGGATGCTGGTCTGTCCCAGGTTGTGCTCCCCAACCAATGCTGGTGACTGGTGCCCATTTACACCTGGATGGTATTGAATCGAGGAAATGCATGTTAAGTGTATTTCCCAAGGGATACAAATGCCAGGCAGGTACACATGTATATAGATTTGCCCGGATTTGAACCCAAAGACTTCATGGTTTCTAGTCCAGCAGCCTAATCATTAGGCTATGGATATTATATGGACAAGAAGGGGACTTGGTAATCTGGAGGCAAAGTGTCGACCTCCCAACAAAAATATCATGGGTTCAATCCCCGATGGTGGTTGAACAATTTTCTAAATTTTTGTGTTTTTGGGTAAAATGATGCTTTTCATGTTTTATTCATTCTGAATTTTTCTTTTCGCTCTTACCCTTCCCACAGACAGAGGATGATGTCTTGATTCATGAATTCCTTTCGGTGCAAAAACCCCACCATGTCTCTGCATGAGTACTGCAGTCAACAAAATTAAAATCGAGTTTAGGGGAGGAGCGGCTTGATCATTCCCATGCACTGGTGTCTCACGGGTGACTTGAACATTGTTTTTCTCTCTTTCTTTTTTCTGCTTATAAAGTCGAGAGAGGAATGAGTGCCACGATTATGAACTCAATAATCATTTTGTAGCTCAACCTTCTTTATTTCATACATCAATATAGTCTTCAGCTCAGGAAAGACTTTAACCCAAAAGTTTCGTGTTTACATTGAACGGCGGCCATTTTGCTCTGTACATTTAACTTTAAACTCTCTCTCCGCTGTGGCAACCCGGTTTGTTTATATTTTTCTGACCTCCTGTCAGCTGATCTTCACAACTAATGCGAAATCGATCCCGCACTTTTGCGCCACTACCTTCAGTTGGTCACGTCATGCTGTCCTGACCTTTATCTTGTATTCTATTCTAATTTTAGAACAATAGCATCATATATATGTGACCAATTAGAGCTAACAAAGAAAAGAAATGTGTCACTTGTCAGTTTCTGTCGGCGTAACAATTTGGGCCTGTATAGGCAGGTGTCGGTTGTTGTTGCTTTGAACTTTCAGTGGGGGGGGGGCTTTGCGTGTGTCGTTTTTTGTCAGTTTGGTGTGGGGGGGGGGGATGGGCATCTGGATTGGCAAGTTTGGGACTAAAATGTTGATTTTCTGTTCTTTATATCTTCTGATAGAACAATCATTTATCTACAAGTTTATGGCAAAAAAATGTCCATATGACATATAATTCGTTTGTTACACAATGTATTGTAGGCGGGTAGGTAAAACAGTCAAAATTTTGACGTAAATCCCCCTAACACTGACTGAGAAGATGGCACTGAAAACCCGTATAACCGGCCAGCTATCACCACACGACGCCACATCTGGTAACATGGTCTATGGACACGCCCCCTCGCCGAGTTGGCTCAGCGTTGAGTGATGTAAGAGGTGGAGGTCAAATGTGAGGGCGATGAGTTTGTAAACACGCGCACAAGTACAGGAATAGAGGAATAAAATTTTAAAAATGGTCATTATGACGCCTGTTTTCACAATAGTTCACATCTAAACCTAGCTTTACAATCCTCTTTACATTAGTAACAATGCCAGAGACTGTCGAAAGAGTAAGGGGGCTGCTACAAGAAGGGCAAACCATCTGAAGTGTCTTTTTTATCTTATTATCTTTTGATTTCTTTGTTCGCATTTTTCTCGAAACATAGTTTTTTTCCCCCACTAAATTTCTATCTCTTCTGCGCCATTTACAGACCGATTTGTATAATATCTGGCACACAGCTTCCTCTCATCAATGTTAATAGAATGACGTCGGTTGTTTTTTTTTTTTCTAATATTTTATAAACTTCTTGAGAAAATTTTTGTTTGTGTTTTTCCACAGCATCCTACTGCTTGTAGATGAATAAACCCATCATAAACATTGTCGGACATAATTAATATGTGTCGGGCGACTTAAGCTGAAAGATAGCCTGTCGGACATATATATATATATATGTGTGCAGTGTGACCGCAATGAGTTAAAACAAATTTTAGCTGGATTGTCCTGTAGATAGTGTAAACAGCCAAGGAATCAATATGCTTCCAGTGTTGTGATCTGCACACGTGACCTTGTTTTTAATCGTCAGTGTCCGGTGGGAACTAGGTGTCAATCTAGCTAGCTGCCATGACCAGGTGGGTATGTTTTGCTTGAGGAAAACTTTTCAGACCTGTCTGGCACAACCCAAACCCTTTTAGTTTGAGAGGCAGACACCTTGCCTCCTAGACCACTGAGTTACCATGACAGGGGGAAAGGCTGTGTGCCTGTCAGTGTGTGACTTTTCTTGTGTCCTGTTCAGTGTGTCGTTGTAACGTAGCTACTTATAGTTTTGAATGGGGATTCTTGTAGTAGACGAGAAGCCTATGACACAATCAATTTTTAGTGTGTGTAAAACTTATTGAGTTTGTGACGTAATCATTTTGATGTGCCCTCATATCGATTTGTTTATATGTGGAAAAGGGAGATAATTTTTTGTAGAACTGGGTCGAAATATTTAGACATTTCCGTTCTAGAAACATCTTAGTTTTTGACTATAAATAGGCGGGGTTACCCATGATATGACAGAGTAGAACAAGAAGTACAGTGTAGATTCCACCTAATTTTTATACCAGCAAACATTGGATATGTTTGTGAATTTGCTTCATCCATCGATTGATTGTTTGACTGTGAGTACAATAAATAGCCTTGTTATACTTATTAATCGAGTCCTTGTGTCACTAGGTTGTCTACTCAACATCAGATCTAGAGTGCAGCGTCTGCTCCATTTTTTTCATTCGTAACAGTCATGTGTGTCCAGGTCTATAAAAATTGATTAATTGTAATTAAACCGCTAAAATATGGAATCCTTAGTTTGTATATTTTGTATATTTTAGTGGCATTGGTGGCCAAGTGATTAGGCAGTTGGCCTAGGAATCATGAAGTCCCAGGTTTGAATCCTGGGAGGGCAAAGCTAGGCCCGCCATTGTGTTCCTTGGGAAAGATACTTAACATGCATTTATCTTACTCGACTCAGGTGTAAAATGGGTACAAGCAGTAGCTTTTCTTGGGAGTAAGAACCTGTGGCAGACTGGCGTCCTATCCAGGAGGTGATTATTATCACCTGAAACCGCATTATTTCAGCTCTATGAGCCGCGTAGCCCTGAAGGAACTTCACTATTTGCTTTACTGGTTTGTGTATTGAATTCATTTTCTGGAGTATATTTTCAACACTGTCCTTGAAGTGCAAAGGAGCCACACAAATATACTCTTCATAGAAGGTGCAACGAAACTTGCTTGCAAGTGTGTCCGTTATGCATGATGTACATTATTCATATAAAACACATTTTAATCCTTAAATCTTGACATATATACACCTTCTGTCTTCTGCACAGCTTTGCCATGAGGGTTATTCTTGACGGCTTGTCCTACCCCCAAGGTCAAGGTGGCAACAAGAAAGAGGCTAAAAACAAGGCCAGTAACTTGGCTTTGCGTGCGTACCTCGGAATTGATGATTATCAACCTGAAATGCACTTACTAAACCTCTTTGGACTGGTTGTCGTTGGAATTGAAGGGGTCATTTCAATAGTGTGCCTATGTCCATTTTTCGTGAAAAAGTGAGACAGAGAGACGATGTTAGTGGAATAAATGAAAATCATTCTTTCTGAACAGTTTCGCAATGATATGATGAAAATACATCACGTTTACAGCCGTTTGAAATTTGGAAAACTCCAGAAGCCAACAGTGCTAAAGTCCATGGTTTTTGGTATTTTCCTCTAAATGATGTAGTTGTGACTTGGACACACAATTGAAATGACCCCTTCAATTGTTTCATAGGACTGACACGAAGATAAAGATCAAGGTGGATTCATAATCTGTAGAGTTAGGTGTGGTTGCAGATCACTTGTGGGTGGTTGGCGAGCAGGTGCTGCTGATAGATCTTCTTTCTCTCTTCTCTTAGGACTGTTTGTCATTGTAATTGTTTTCAGCTCACTGGAAGATAAAGATCAAGGTGGATTCATAGTTGGGTGTGAAAGCTACGAGATCACTTGTGGTGGTTAACGGATGTCTCCTATTTCTATTTTGCTTCTCACTTTTGCACTCAATTTTCACCCTGCTGTTTCCTCAAAATAATTTTTTAAAAGCTATAAAGATTAGATGTAATGATGAAAGCAGAATTTATCTTGAAGCCATTTTTCTCAAAATTTCAAAATTTGAAAAAATAGATACAACATTATTGTTATACACCAGCCATTATGTTACAAGAGTTAGAGATCTTTAGCATTTTTTAATTCTGGGATTAAATTATAGTCTGAACAATATCTATTATGTTATAGAGTTAGAAATCTTTAGCATTTTTTAATTCTATGATTAGATTATAGTCTGAACAATATCTATTATGTTACAGAGTTAGAGCATTTTTATTTTGTGATTAAATTATAGTCTGAACAATCTATTATGTTACAGAGTTATTATGTCTGTGATTAAATTATAGTCTGAACAATATCTATTATGTTATAGAGTTAAATCTTTAGCATTTTAATTCTGTGATTAAATTATAGTCTAAACAATATCTATTATGTTATAGAGTTAGAAATCTTTAGCATGTTTAATTCTGTAATTAAATTATAGTCTGAACAATATCTATTATGTTATATTAAAAACTAAACAGTTGAACAGACACCAGAGCTGGATGACAATCGTTTTCAAGAAGTCCGGGAGACGTTGTGGACATCATCGGTGCAAAGCTTGTCTATAGAAAGAGCGCGCGACAGGATATGGTGACAGGGTGAGTAATCTCAAAATACGTGTTTCATAAGCCTACAGGTGGTGGTATAGTAAATCAGGGTTGCTGGTAGGTTCTGCTTCCTTCCCTCCTCTTGTTCTCTTACATTTATTTCATCTTGTTGTTTCCTTCCTTTTAGTAGGCGGTTGGCTAGGGGTGCTGGTAGGTCCTATTTTTTTCCTTTTTCTCTTCACTTATCTTATCATTTAAATTGCTGTTTCCTCTTAATTCACCCTGAGATCACACGATGGTGGACGAAAATTTCAATTAAAGAATCAAAAGTTTCCTTTTTAATTCACCCCGAGATCAGCACTGACTTATGATGGACAGGGTGAATTTCATTGGGGAAGAAAAAGCGATTTCTTTTCCACTTCCTTATGAGATTATCACATGTATAATATGGGAACAGAATAATTTTCAGTCAGTTCTGGTTTGCAGTAAGAGTGCATTAGTATATGTGTAGTGCGAATATAATTCTCTATATGTGAAGTGCGAAAATACTTTCTATATATGTGAAGTGCGAAAAATACTTCTCTATATGTGAAGTGCGAAAATACTTCTCTATATGTGTAGTGCGAAAATACTTCTCAACAGAAAAAAGTTGATGTGGTTTTTTTATGCTACGGAAGCTTGTATTTTTACTTGTGTTGATATGTTCATTATTTGTGTTGTTTTAAGCCGTTGTTGTAATTTCTTACATCAGTAAGTAGGAAGATCAATATCAATTCATGAAGACGTCTAAGTTGTTATATTAAATAGAATATCTTAATGTGAATTTTATTTGTAACGTGACAGTACAACTGTCTACGATCGAGTGAATTTTTCCATTCGCCATTCCCCTCGCTTACTCCTTTGTGTATCATTCTAGTTGTGTTTCAATGTTTAGATAGAAATTTGTTTTGTAAAATTGTATCATGTGACCAAGTCAATTTTCTCACCTGAGATCAATTTATCTTATCTTATCTTATCTTATCTTATCTTATCTTATCTTATCTTATCTTATCTTAATTTGACCTGTTTTCATGCCCATGCAGCCTGACCGTCTACACCCTTGATGTGGGGGGACTGGAGGTGATAAAGGAGCAATCCATGGACCCAGACGAAGCCATTGTCCGCGCTCATAGGAGGGCACTAGATCTCCTGAGAGGGAATCACGAGAGTACCATCCAAACTGCCTCTGCTTGTACGATATCTATGTGAACTACGTAGGAAATACGGGCAAAAGATCAAATCGTAGTATTTATTCTCATGTAAAAACCAAGCTTATGATTTCAGACCATTCAATCTTTTGTTTGTGAGTTCGCTCAAAGATTTTTCAGTTCTGTTTATATTTTGGTATTTCTTTCTCTGCTTATAGCCAGGTACTCATATCCTTCTCTGTTTTGACTTATTTTCTTCTCTGCTTATAGCCAGGTACTCATATCCTTCTCTGTTTTGACTTATTTCCTTCTCTGCTTATAGCCAGGTATCCATATCCTTCTCTGTTTTAACTTATTTCCTTCTGCCTATAGCCAGGTATTCATATCCTTCTCTGTTTTGACTTATTTCCTTCTCTGCCTATAGCCTGGTATTCATGTCCTTCTCTGTTTTGACTTATTTGCTACACTGCCTATAGCCAGGTATCCATATCCTTCTCTGTTTTGACTTATTTGCTACACTGCCTATAGCCAGGTATTCATATCCTTCTCTGTTTTGACTTATTTCTTTCTCTGCCTATAGCCAGGTATCCATATCCTTCTCTGTTTTGACTTATTTGCTACACTGCCTATAGCCAGGTATCCATATCCTTCTCTGTTTTGATTTATTTGCTGCACTGCCTATAGCCAGGAAATGGGGTTATTTGCTACAGGTTCTACTAGGCAGGTCCTACTTCTTTCCTTTCATTCTTTCAAATATAAAATTTTATCTTGCGATGATTCCTCTCAATTCACCCTGAGATCACTGTGTATGGTACAAGGGGTAAATTTCATTGTAGTCAGAAAAGGCAGAGCTGAGTACCTTTTCTGACGATCCCATTTAAGATCTTGTATTACCCGCCTTTTAAATGCATTTTTTAACATGAACCTGATCAGGCTTTTTTTTTTTTTTTTCCCCATCAAAAAGGGTTTTTTAACATGATTTTTCCCCATCCAAGTGACGATTTTTACTTTGTGACGTTAGACTACAGCCTTTGCCCCGCCTTGAAGTGGGCGGAGGAAAGCATCCACGGCTCTAGACAGCCTTCTACAGCCTTTGCCCCCGAGTTGAGAGAACTGGATCATCACGTAGCCGTCATATTCATGTCAGAACGTAAGGAGGCAGTGGAAGGAAGGAGGAGGATGGGATGTCAAATTTTCACGTAGCCGTCATATTCATGTCAGAACGTAAGGAGGCAGTGTGGAAGGAAGGATGGGATGGGATGTCAAATTTTCACGTAGCAGTCATATTCATGTCAGAACGTAAGGAGGCAGTGTGGGAGGGGAGGATGGGATGTCAAATTTTCACGTAGCCGTCATATTCATGTCAGAACGTAAGGAGGCTGGGAGAGGGAGGGGATGGGATGTCAGATTTTTCTGCTGTTCTTTTCTTTACTTTTGTATATAACTTTTTGTATATATATAAGTTTTGTATATAACTTTTGTATATATATAAGTTTTGTATATAACTTTTTGTATATATATAAGTTTTGTATATAACTTTTGTATATATATATAAGTTTTGTATATAACTTTTGTATATATATAAGTTTTGTATATAACTTTTGTATATATATAAGTTTTGTATATAAGTTTTGTATATAAGTTTTGTATATAAGTTTTGTATATAACTTTTGTATATAACTTTTGTATATGTTTCTCTTTTTTTTTTTTTTATGGGGGGACTCGGTAATCCAGAGGCCAGGTGTCGGCCTCTCAACCAAAAAGGTAGTGAGTTCGAGCTCCGCCGACGGTTGAACATTTTTCTTGAGTTTTGTCGAGTAAAATCTACCGCCCTGGTCCAGCTAGGTGGATCGACACCTAGTTTCATTGGAGTCGGGACGATAAAATAAAAAAGGAGGTCCCATGTGCAGATCACAACACTCTGTGCGTTAAAGATCCTGTGACTGTTTACAGGGCAGTCAGAGCAAAATTTAAAAAATCCTACCGAAGATCCCTGAGATCACCTTAGTTGTGGATGTAGGTAAATCAAATCAAATCAAATTTAAACAAATGTTTATGCTCAATTTTCAATTACAGCTGCATCAGTTAAAACATTCGGAGCTGACTAACTACTAATTTGAAACAGTTGAAAATTTTAAGATAAAGAAAGAAACAGTTATAAATTTTAAGATATAGCAAAAAAACAGTTGAAAATTTTAAGATAAAGAAAGAAACAGTTATAAATTTTAAGATATAGCAAAAAAACAGTTGAAAATTTTAAGATAAAGAAAGAAACAGTTCTAAATTTTAAGATAAAGAATGAAACAGTTGTAAATTTTAAGATGCAAAAGACAGTTGTAAATTTTAAGATAAAGAAAGACAGTTGCAAATTTTAAGATAAAGACAAAAGACAGTTGTAAATTTTAAGAAAAGACAAAAGACAGTTGCAAATTTTAAGATAAAGAAAAAAACGTAAATTTTAATATAAAAGAAAAAAACGTAAATTTTAAGATTAATATAAAGACAAAAAAACGTAAAATTTTAAGATAAAGACAAAAAAACGTAAATTTTAAGATAAAGACAAAAAAACGTAAATTTTCAGATAAAGACAAAAAAAACGTAAATTTTAAGATAAAAAACGTAAATTTTAAGATAAAAGACAAAAAAACGTAAATTTTAAGATAAAGACAAAAAAAACGTAAATTTTAAGATAAAGAGAAAAAAAAACAGGTGTTGGTGGAGTAGTATGCATATAGCGGATTTTGTCTTTTCTTCCATAAACTTTATTTCATTATTCTCCTTTTAGCTTTTATGTATCACGTTCATTTTTTTTTCTTCCCAATTCATCATATTTTGTTTTGGTTTGATTTAATACATATAGCTTCTAATCCAATGGGAGAAATGGTTGCCATAGGAACCGGAAACTCCTCAATCAATGCCGCCAGCCTTACAGATGATGGCAGATGTTTGATCGACACGTATTGTGTCACCGTTGCGTCAGAGCTCTCAGGAAGTAAGTCCTACCCTGATTTTTCTCAACAATTTTTTCTTATGTTTATAAGCAATTCACCTGGAAAGCATGTCTGAAATATCAAAGCCCACGCAATTGTGATTTATTGATTCACATTGTTATTTTTTTCACACTGATACCATTTTTTCATGATGTTTCTGGGGTGAGAAATGATGTGTCTGTGGGGTGAGAAATGATATGTCTGTGGTGAGAAATGATGTGTCTGTGGTGAGAAATGATGTGTCTGTGGTGAGAAATGATGTGTCTGTGGTGAGAAATTGAGGAAGTTTGGCAAAAAGGGCTTCAGGGGGAAGAGACTGGACATGATATGATGATGATTATGCTGCTGCATTTCTGTGACGGGTCAAAATTGCCACGTCTTTTAATATGACAAGGCCGCATTTCCTTGTTTTCGAAAGAGAAAAATGATACTGTGTCTCCTTTGTAGGTGCTGTTTTTGCCTGATGCCATTGCGCTTTTGGTTTCAATGACGGTCGTACCAGCCAAACGCTCAGCGTATTCCTTTATACATGCAAATTGCTCTGGCCTGACTGATGATCCAGCAGCAATATGGGATAGTTACATGTAGATCTACTACTCAATCAGACTCGGTGAATGTGTGGAAAGCAGTGTATGTTTAGAAAAGCAGAAGTGTACTCCTGATTTTCAACCCTTGATGTATGTTTAAAATCAGAAGTGTACTCCTGATTGCCCTAAGCTCAACCCTTGTGTATGTTTACAATAAAGTCAGAAGTGTACTCCTGATTGTCTAAGCTCAACCCTTGTGTATGTTTAGCAAAGTCAGAAGTGTACTCCTGATTGCCCTAAGCTCAACCCTTGTGTATGTTTAGCAAAGTCAGAAGTGTACTCCTGATTGCCCTGCCTTGTGAATGTAAAAGTCAGAAGTGTACTCCTCCTAAAGCTCAACCCTTGTGTATGTTTAGCAAAGTCAGAAGTGTACTCTGATTGCCCTAAGCTCAACCATTGTGTATGTTTAGCAAAGTCAGAAGTGTACTCCTGATTGTCCTAAGCTCAACCCTTGTGTATGTTTAGCAAAGTCAGAAGTGTACTCCTTGGTGTATGTTTGATTGCCCTAAGCTCAACCCTTGTGTATGTTTAGCAAAGTCAGAAGTGTACTCCTGATTGCCCTAAGCTCAACCCTTGTGTATGTTTTATTGCCCAAAGTCAAAGTCAAGTGTACTCCTGATAAGCTCAACCCTTGTGTAGCTCCTGATTGCCCTAAGCTCAACCCTTGTGTATGTTTAGCAAAGTCAGAAGTGTACTCCTGATTGCCCTAAGCTCAACCCTTGTGTATGTTTAGCAAAGTCAGAAGTGTACTCTGATTGTACGTTAATTTACTGCTCAACCCTTGTGTATGTTTAGCAAAGGCACTCCTGATTTAAGCTCAACCCTGTATGTTTAGCAAAGTCAGAAGTGTACTCCTGATTGCCCTAAGCTCAACCCTTGTGTATGTTTAGCAAAGTGAAGTGTACTCCTGATTGCCGTAAGCTCAACCTTGTGTATGTTTAGCAAAGTCAAGTGTACTCCTGATTGCCGTTAGCTCAACCCTTGTGTATGTGACTTCGTTAATTTACTGTACACTTTGCACAGGCACTTCACTCAACTTTCGTCACTTGCCTCGGGTGTGAATGAGTAAGCTATAGGAAGAGAAAGATCTTGTCAAATGTTTAGATCGAAGGTCCTAATAGGCTTGTGTACTATAGCTCTCCAAGAACTTGAGAGGGGGCTTGAAATGAAATGGCTCGCTCGGAAATAAATGCTGTATAGTTGGTGAGCCTGCATTGGTGCGGGGATACAGACTATAGATCCGTCTTTATCTTATACATGATGTTGCAATCAAGGGTGCAAAGCCATTGAACGACACTCAGCCAAGTACGATTTGATAAAAGATTCCAAGTCGAAGGTACTGTAGAGAGGAGGCGGCCTTGGAAGTCAGAGGCAAGGTGTTGGCCTTTCAACCAAAAGGTAGTGGCTTCAAGTCCTGCCAACAGTTGCCAAATTTTCTTGATTATTTTTCAAGCAAAGTCTACTCCCCCCCCCCACCCCTGGTCCAGATAGGTGGATCGACACGTAGTTTCATCAAAGACGGGACGGTAAATAGGTCCTGTGTGCAGATCACAACACTGTGCATGTTAAAGACCCCTTGGCTGTTTACAGGGCCGTCTGGGCAATACAAAAAAATCCTACCACAAATCCGAGATCACCTTAGTTGTGGATGTGGGCAAGTCAAATCAAAATTAAAACTACAGACACATCGGTTGTAACAAGGGTGAGGTGTCCACGTGGCAAATTTACGACTTACCGTTAGATGTATGAAATTTGCATGATTCTATGTTGTATGGGAATATAAATATGTAGAGCACTCACAGGTGGCATTTGTATTGTTAAGACCTTCAAGGCTATTGCGGCCCATGGAGCCGGAGCTTATCTCGGTTTCAAGAGGGCGAAGCGGGACAGGTAACAATAATCACCTTTTAGACAGGACGCTAATCTGACGCAGATTTTTACTCCCATGCTAGTGCTTGTACCCATTTTGCACGTGGGTGGAGGGGAGGGGGGAAATGCGTGTGAAGTGCCTTTCCTAAGCAACACAAGCTGGGACCTATCTTTGCTGGGATTCCAAACCCGGGACTTGATGGTCCCCAGTACGGCAGCCTAACCGCTTGGCCGCCAATGCCACAGTATTGTTTGACTGACACATCTATTTGCAGCATTTCACACACTGACGGACAAACCTTACTATGGGCAATGTGGAACGTGTCAAAAAATATGAAGAGCACTGGAAAAGGATAAGGAATAAACATAACCATAAGCATAATATATGCGTTAAATAGTTATTTCAAGCAATTTGCTGTTTCCTTAGGGCTGGAATTACTTCCTTTTAAAAAAATCGAAATTGTTCTTGATTTTACCTTTAATTATTTCCTTTTGCCCATAGATACCTAGTTCAGCAGATACTCAGTTGCTACATAAGTCAAAGGTCAATCTTTCAATACAAAACAGACAGCAGCGATCGTCTTCGCCTCCGTGATGGTTATCATTTCAATCTGTTTTTGAGTCATCCCCCGATGGTGACTACAAGGACGCCATGCAAACGTAAGTCAACTGGTTTTGTTTTTGTGTCAGTGAGTGAGTGACGCTTAATTTTGTGTTGTTTGGAATGCTTTTTTGCCATCGTCTGTGAGGTCTGCAAGCCGCATAAAAACCTTTTAAATGTCTGAAAACCCATATTATTCACACACTATCTCTCTGATAACACAGTGCTGTAAGACGGATGTGTACATGTTTGTCATTGACCATGCTTTATCACTATCATCGTCGCCATAACTAACATCATCATAGTCACAGTCACCACCATCATCATCATCATCATCATCATCATCATCATCATCATCATCATCATCACCACCATCATCATCATCACCATCATCGTTACCACTATCATCTTCATCATCATCATCATTACCACCATCATCATCATCATCATCACCATCATCATCATCATCATCATCATCACCATCATCATCACCATCATCATCACCATCATCATTACCACCATCATCATCATCATCATCATCATCATCATCATCATCATTACCACCATCATCATCAAACATCATCATTGTAAATTCACCCTCATCAAAACCATCATGATCCCTTCTTTATGACTGTCACCGTTGTTATACTGTCATATTTATATTGATCTGTGATAATTGTGTTATGTTATTATGCTAAAGTTACTGAATTACTCGTAATGTAATGTACAATTAAAAAATGTTTCATAGTATTTGTAGTTTGTACTTATTCTCCTCACTGTATTCACTGTAACAAAAACTAATTTCCCTTAGTGGGGGATGAAATGCATGCAATTCAATGTAATCATTAGGGCTATGTATCATCTTGTATAATTTTAATGCTTGTGAAATGTTAAAATTTTTAATGAATATTGACCAAAATTTCTCGATTAGAGAAGTTCCCCCTGTGTTGTTGTTATTATTATTATTATTATTATTATTATTATTATTATTATTATTATTATTATTATTATTATTATTATTTTTTAACGCTCTTTTAAGAGATGCATTCAAAGGGATAGGGTGACATTTTAATTTGACCTGGAGGTTGTGGCCAGGGTTTTTTCCAATTTTGCCTGGATCGTAACATTTTTTCGTAATTTTGTTGTTTTTGTTACTCTTATTACAATATCTTTTATTTTCAACTATGACAGCAAAAACCATTTCCATAGCATGTGCATTTATTAAAAGAATTTTTTTTTTTTTTAATTTTAGTTTTAGGGTACATGTGTAATATGTGTCTATAAGAGTTTTGCTGGGGATGAAGGGTTAAGTGATTGAAGGGGTCATTTCAATAGTGTGCCTATATCCATTTTCATGAAAAATGAAACAGAGATAATCCCTAGGGACTAAAGGGAAATCATGCTTCCTGAAAAGTGTGAAAGTGATATGATGAAAAATTTCACATTTACAACTGTTTTGAAACTTTGAATTTTCAAAGCCAACAGTGCCAAAATCTGCGATTTTTGGCGTTTTTCTCTAAATGACGTATTGTGACTTAGGCATACTATTGAAATGACACCTTCAATCGTTACCCAAATAATCGTTTCAGTTTTCTATTATGACTCAAAAGTTCTTGTTTTCTTCCCTTGATGTCCACAGTAAATCGAGTTTCAAACGCATGAACTGTCTCAGATTGAGTTGGGCGGACATTTACCCACGTTTAATGATGATAGTCATGCGCTGTTCCGCTGCCGGAACGAGGAAGGTGAGAACAGGCTGAGAGGGGGGGGGGTTGAGGTCAAATAATTTGAAGGGAAAAAAAGGAAGCAACTGGAAGGAAGCCTCTTAGTTCTAAAAACTGAATATAAAACAAATGATATAAATCTAAAAATGTAGACCCTAGTTGAATTTGTAGGGAAACCGTGTAACCACGGCGACACTAGTTCAAAGCCCATTGCTGGTCCAGGTATTTTTTCACAACGTTGGGGGACTTGGTAGTTGAGAAGCAAGGTGTCGGCCTCTCAACCCAAAGGTGGTGGGTTCGAGCCCCACCAACGATTGAAACACTTTCTCCAGTTCTTTTTAGTAAAATCTAGCTCCCCAGGTAGATGGATCGACTTCTAGTCCCATCGGAGATGGACGATAAAAAGAACGTCTTGTGTGAAGATCACAACACTCTGTGCACGTTAAAGATCCCTTGGCTGTTTACGGGATAATCACTGGCAAAAATTTAAAAAACCGTACCAAAAACCATGAGATCACCTTAGTTGTGGATGTGGGTAAATTAAATGAGAAATTTTAAAAAATCACAACGTTGTTCTATTATCAGGTGTGAATAAGTACCCAGCGAAAGGTAGAGAAAGATCTTGTGAGAGGTTAGTACAAAGTGTAGAGTGTTAGTACAAAGTTATTATCTTAGGTAAGAAAAGATCTTGTCAGAGTGTTAGTACAAAGTGAATTAGTACCCGGTTATAGGTAGAGAAAGATCTTGTGAGAGTGTTAGTACAAAATGAATAAGTACCCGGTTATAGGAGAAAGATCTTGTGAGAGTGTTAGTACAAAATGAATAAGTACCCGGTTATAGGTAGAGAAAGATCTTGTGAGAGTGTTAGTACAAAGTGAATAAGTACCCGGTTATAGGTAGAGAAAGATCTGTCAAATGAATGAAAGTACAAAGTGAATAAGTACCCGGTTATAGGTAGAGAAAGATCTTGTCAGAGTGTTAGTACAAAGTGAATAAGTACCCGGTTATAGGTAGAGAAAGATCTTGTGAGAGTGTTAGTACAAAGTGAATAAGTACCCGGTTATAGGTAGAGAAAGATCTTGTCAGAGTGTTAGTTACAGTGCTGTAAGCTGCCCAAGGAGCTGAGAAAGACCCTGAATGAAATGACCTGCTGGGGATTAAATGATGTAGTCGATGAGCCTGCATTTCATTGAATTTTTCACTTTTCTTTTGAGAATACTATTGTACTATTAGTGGGGGGTGGATGGGGTGGTGAGTTTTATCTAAAAAAAACTTTAGAATATTTTCAGCCTTGTCAGGGCATGAACCCTCGTCCTTTTATCTGGATCACCCTTAGTAACCTGTATTCTGTGGACCAGTTTCTTTACATAAATCTTATTTGTGTCATGTTTTTCATCAGGCACCATAGGGCTGACGAGACAAACGCGAGATCAGTCGTCCATTGAAGAGGTTCAACAATTCAACAAGATGTGGGTTATGTCATCTTCCGACAAACTTCTACGCTGGAACGTTCTCGGCATTCAGGGCGCCGCTCTCTTCCATTTCATCGATCCCATCTATTTCAAGTCCATAGCTTTTAGGTAGGTATCAAGTTTTAAGTGAAGGAAATGGCATTAAATAATTAATCTTAAAAGCCCCATAGGAACAAAGACAAGACAAATCGAAGGCGTAGACGGAAGAAAATCTTGGCCACCAATGGTGATTGAACCCCGCGAACCCCTGCGCCGACACCCAATGCCTTGCACTGAACAGGGATGTAAATCTTTCAGATTTCCTCTGATATCAGATTATTTGAGGTTTTCTGCTTTAAACGTCTTTTTTTTTTAAATTCTTTCCTTTTACTAAAAATACTTTTATGTTCGACATTATGAACAGGTCAGGTGGCTCAAAACAACTCGATTATAAATCTTTAAATTCCCGACTCCCAGCCCATCGCCGGTTTTCATACACGGAAGCACGCCCCTTAAACTTTCACCTTCATTTTCACGACGGACTACAATTGCCACACGGACCCGTGAGATCCTACTACTGTCACGAGATTTCAGACTAAAAAATTGAAACCTCCTTCCTTCTTTATTTCCTTTCGGAAATTTCCAGACCTTTCAGACTTTTTATTTTAAAAAGTACTACCGCGTTTGTTGTGGAAATAGGCTTGCGAAGAGCCGGGATAGATTGAGCCTAACCTATCACTGTCAATGTTGTGACGCACTGATTTGCCTCTTGCTAGGCAGTCACACTGTTCAGTTGTGTTCTGTGGTTGCTGATTTTTCATTCTTTTATTCCAGGAAAATTGAAGCTTATCCAAGTCATTTTACATTTCCTATTGCGTTATTTGCAATTTATATTATCATATTTGTGGGTTGTTGTGATTTAAAAGTCTAATCTAGAGCTAGATCTAGATGTGACCGACAAGCAATAAGATTAAGATCGATCTGCTTGAGTAGTCCAGAGGCAAGGAGTTGACCTCTCAACCAAGAGGTAGTGAGTTTGTGGCCCTGCCAACAGTTGAACAATTTTCTTGACTACCCCCTGGTCCATTGAAGACGAATTATAAACAGGAGGTCCGTGTCCATATCACAACCCTCTGTGCACGTTGTGCACGTTAAAATATCCCTTGGCTGCTTACAGGGCAGTCTAGGCAAAAATTGAGAAAAAATCCTATTGAAAATCCAGAGATCACCGTAGTTATGGATGTGGGTAAATTAAATAAGTTCACAAAAGTTGGAAAAATCAAATCTATATGTAAAACACTAGTGACAGGTTTGTGAAGGGTATTTTAAAAAAAAAGAAAAAAATCCTATGTCATTCACGACAAAAAAAAAAGAAAAAAAAAAAAGAAGAGAAAAAGAAAAGCCGCGAATCATTTCCTCTATGTTTCTACTTGAAGAGAACATAAAATTGATTTATTTCTAGATCAATTCGTCATTTTTCAAGCGAGGAAGTGAAAGTTCTAGACCTAGTCTTCCTTTATTCTTGTTAGTTTATATATAGACATGTCTTTTATAGATATACATAATCTAGCTAATTGCTGAAAATCCAAAAAGTTATGTTAGCTGTATGTGGCTGAGCGGTTAGGCTGTCAGACTTGGGAGCATGGGGTGTTGGGTTCGAATCGTAGAAAAACTTAAAGTCCGACATTGTATTCCTTGGGAAAGACATGTAACACACATTTTCCTCACCCATCCCGGACGCAGATGGGTACAAGGACTAACTTGGGAGTAAAACCCTCGTCAGCCTAGCCTCCCGTCTAGGAGGTGGCTTTTAGCATCTGTTTGGTCTCACGCTGTAGAAACGGGGATAAGCTCCAGCTCTATGGGCCATCATGTTTTTTTTTTTTAATGTGAGCTGTACCATGCACAGGTAGCTCAGTCGGTAGAGCTTCCATCTACCACGCAGGACTGACTGACTTCAATTCCTAGTCTGGGCAAATTTTTCTGACCCTCCTGTCGACCCAGCAACAAATTGGATAGCTAGGTCTATTCACACTTGGCGAGAGTAAAGGCGGAATGGGAAGCAATGGCAAGCTACCACACTATGGCCGTGTGCCTAGAGAAATCAGGATTCTACTCCTGATTATCCTACGCTCAACTCTTGAGTATGGGCCATACTTTGATTTACCATGCAAAGTCTTGAGTATGGGCCATACTTTGATTTACCATGCAAAGTCTTGAGTATGGGGTATATTGATTTTGATTTACCATGCAAAGTCTTGAGTATGGGCCATATTTTGATTTACCATGCAAAGTCTTGAGTATGGGGTATATTTTGATTTACCATGCAAAGTCTTGAGTATGGGGGCATGCAAAGTCTTTGATTTACCATGCAAAGTCTTGAGTATGGGCCATACTTTGATTTACCATGCAGAGTCTTGAGTATGGGGCATACTTTGATTTACTATGCAAAATCCCTGTTTCTTGGCAAAGCATTCACCCCACAAAGGAATCTAAATGTAGATCCATTTTTTTCCACGTCCTCTGAATTTGTGCTGCTCGTGATAAAACGGATGAAACATAGCTGGAGCTGGAGATTTATGATGCAAAGTCTATGAGCCTTTGGTAGTCCAAGGAAACAGGCTGACAAAGTGTTTTCCTTCTCTTTCTTTGTTTAGTTTCTTTATTTCTAGTTAAGTAATTTGAAATTTTGATTTTTTCCCACCTCGTTTGGCAGGCGCTGCTGGTAGATCTGTCCTTTTCTTCTTTCATGTATCTTTCGTCTTACTATTTCCTTTGAATTCACCCTGTGATCACCGCATATGGTGGATGGGGTAAATTTCAATGAAGAAACCACCCCTGTCAATCTGCGTTTTAAGTTTTTAAAGAGATTTTATTGGCGTCGTTGGCCGAGCGATTAGGCTGCCGGACTGGGTATCATGAGGGCCCCGGTTTGAATCCTAGCAGAGCTAGGTCCCATGTTGTGTTCCTTTGGAAAGACACTTAAAGCATTCATTTTCCCATTCAACCCAGGTGCAAATGGGTGCAAGCACTCTCTTGGGTGTAATGACCTGCATCAGATTAGCGTCCTGTCCAGGAGGTGATTATTATCACCTGTTACGCTTAACACTATAGAAACTGGGATAAACTCCGGCTCTGTGGGCCAGGCAACGTCCTTGAAGAAAATTTTACTTTTTTAAAGATATTTTGACATGCAAACGTTTCTGCTGATCTGACCAAGCGTTTTCGCTATGCAACTTCTTCAGGTTTTCACCCTATGAATGATCATGGCCATCTCAGTCGCGCCATTTGCTGTCGACTCTACAACGAATTAGCGCAGGAACTGCCACCGCCGTTCATCATCCATCACCCCGTGCTCCACTTCAGCCCCCAAGTCGTCAAAGGGGCCCAAGGGGGAAAGCCGCCGACGGACCTGAGCATCAACTGGTGCGGCACAGACGCCAAGCTGGAGGTGGTGGAGGGCAACAGGGGTCGGACTCACGCCATGTAAGGGAGAGCATTGACCGTATCTGGTGGCTTTGTGTTGTTGTCGGGGGCTGTCACAGAGGCTGTCACAGAGGCTGTCACCGAGATTTTTTTATCTCTTATCTCTTTTTCTTTGTTGTTTCTCTTCTTGTTGTTTCTTTGCTTGTTGATGTTCTTGTTCTTGTTCTTCTTGTTGTTTCTTTGCTTGTTGATGTTCTTGTTCTTGTTCTTCTTGTTGTTTCTTTCCTTGTTGATGTTCTTGTTCTTGTTCTTCTTGTTGTTTCTTTGCTTGTTGATGTTCTTGTTCTTGTTCTTCTTGTTGTTTCTTTGCTTGTTGATGTTCTTGTTCTTGTTCTTCTTGTTCTTCTTGTTTTTCTATGGGTGGTTTGCAGGTGCTTCTGGTAGGTCCTACCTTTTTCCTTTTCACTCTTTCACTCTTTCACATTTCTTTCTAGAGGTCAACACTCAAACCTCGTCATACCACTGGCACAACAGTTAGTTGGTGGTATAATGCGAGGTTTGAGTGTGGGTATGAAGTGGTACTAGGCGATAGCGGCTGCTGATCTAGTAGTGAGTGGGTAAAGAAGACTTCTGGCATTTCTCCCTGACGTGTTTCAGAGAGCGGCTGTAAAAGTTTTTCTCTATCGAAAGCTAACAGGCCACTTTCTTGGTCATTGCTCTACGCTGCTCCTTCCCTTACAATTACAATTTATTTTCCGTGATTGCTCCTAGTCATTCGAAAGGGGTCATTTCAATAGTGTGCTTATATCCACTTTCATGAAAAAACGAGATAGAGAGATGATGCTATAGAATTAACGGAAATCATGCTTCAAAAAAAATATGAGAGTGATATGATAATGAAAACACATCACAGTTTTAGCCGTTTGAAAATTTGGAATTATAAAAGCCATCTGTGCCTATCTCCATGGTTTTATGGCATTCTTCTCTAACTGTGGCTTAGGCACACTATTGGAATGACCCCTTCGTTCATCAGTATATGTATGTTGTATAGTGTTTTATGTAAGGCAAAGCACAATATATAAAAAAAACCCAGAATGAAAGATGTCTGTCGATGCAGCCGGCGGTCGATGCAGCCGGCGGTCGATGCAGCCGGCGGTTAGCGGCGGTTACTGGTAGGTCCTACTTCTCTCTTCTTACTCTTTCACTGGTCTTTTGTTTTGCTGTTTCCTCTTTTGAAATTCACCCTGAGACCACCACAATGGTGGACGGGGTGCATTTCAATTAAACAAAACAAACTATAGATGCAAAATTCATAATATTATGTTTTCCACTATTTACTTAAAGGATTTTTCTTTAATGATAGTTACTTCCCCCTATCTCCCCTAATCGCCATAGGTTGCTACGTTCTCATGAAAGTATGGGTGTGGGCAGTTGATGGCTGCTGCCTCTGATGCTCATAGACCCCACTGCTTTCCTGTATCTCTTGCACTCATCTTACATCTTGCCGTTTCCTCTTAATTCATGTGGGACTCAGTCCATAGGCAAGGTGTCTGCCTCTCAACCCAAAGGCAGTGGGTTCGAACCCCGCCAACGGTTGAAAAAATGTTCTCGAATTTTGGACCAAAAGGTCGATTTTCTGTTCTTTGCATATTTGGGTAGAACGATCATTTATCTACAAGTTCATGGCAGAAAAATGTCTATCTGACGTATCATTTAGGCGAGGGTAGGTAAAAACAATCAAAATTGACGTAAATTACCCAAACACTGACTGAGAAAATGGCAGTAAAAACCCGTTTATTGTAGGTTAACTGCGAAATGTTGCAACACCGAGGTGACCTGGTCTCTGCCGATATCTCTCGTTTCTTCGACCTATCACTGTGGGATGTCAGAGGTGTTGCACGTCAGTGTGTATGTAAACAGGTGCACAAGGAAAGGATATAGATAAAAAAAAACCAAAAATGGTAATTTAATGTCTGTTTTCACAACAGTGCACATCTAAACCTAGATTTATAATCCTCTTTACATTAGTAACAATACCAGAGACTGTCGAAAGAGTAAGGGGGCTGCTACAACAAAGGAAACACGTCTGAAACGTTTGTTTTATGTTATTTTCTTTTCATTTTTTTACTTGCATTTTTCTTGAAATGTATTTTTTCAGATTAAAATTCTATCTCCTCCGCCATTTACCAAACGATTTGTATTGCATTTGGCACACAGGTTCCTCTTGTTAATTTTAATAGAATGACGTTTAAAAAAAAAATATATTGTAAAGTTTTTGAGAATTTTTTCTTTTGTAATAAAAATGCTGTTTTTGTACATATACAGTATTTTCAAAAATTCATGGAAAATTTTTTTATCAAAAATATAAAAAAAACCCGACGTCAATCTTTAGATATTGAATGGAAAAGACGATCTGCACAGGTTTTTTTTAGTGATTTTATTCATAACAAAGGAGGAGGTAGATTTTGAAAATTGGGTCAAAATCGAAGATGGTGGCCAATTCTATGGCAACCTAGGACGCTACAAACGTTCAATGATATAGATGACTGTATTTTGACAGTTACTCATGTACATACTAAAAGCAAAAGCCTTACCTCAAATCAAACAAAAATCACTTCAGGACCCCCCCCCCCCCCCAATGGAAACCATTTTGCTATACAGAGAGTCTAGTGGTTTCTAAAGCCGTGAACATTGCATTATTTTTATTTTTATTCATTTTTCTTTTTTCTTTTTCAATCAGGTCGCCATTCAAGGTGTCGTCTAATGGAGCCAGTCGCCTGTGCAAGGCAGGAATGCATTTGAAATGGTTCACAGATCTCTGCAAAGCAAACAAGGGGGCCAAGATGCCGTTGCTGCAAGGGGGAAAGAACCGGCCTCAAGTGAAGAGTTTGGCTAAACCGTATCAAATGGCAAAGAAAGCGTTCCTAGACCATTGCTCAAACTTTGACATCGGCAAATGGATTCATGCCCCCTTGAAGTCAGCATGTTTTCCTCATAGGGTTGATGATCGTGACAATCCCATTATTGATGACACAGTGCGAGCTATTATTGTTGACTGTGTGTGTCCCAAGTTTGTTTTTATCGCGGGTGAAAATGATAAATCGGAGGCTTTCCCCATTTCGATAAAGTCATTTTGTTGTATTGTGAGAAAAGTGAAACAAATATATATCATGCATGTTGTGGCTTCAAACAAAAAGTTTGATTATGGGGCAAGATTGCTTTGGGATTATCATTTTTTTAAACATGAGTTGATTTTAAATTGAAAGAAAGAAAATGAAATACAGTCGGACCCGCTTTTTCCAAATTCGATTTTGCATTTACCAAATTCCCGGGTAATTCCAAACTTAAAAAAAACCCATTTAATCCAAAGCTCGACCCGTTCAATCCAAAATCAAAGGTTCGATTGAATCGAATCCAGTTATAAATGGAAGCCAAACTTCACAACAGTACCACACAAAGCTCCCTGGTTAATTTCAGTTGAGGTCAATGAATAGACACCGCACTGGTCTCCACAATAGTGCAATGCACATAAAACAGGTTTGACTGTACGTAGTAGGATAGAAAAATAAGCATTGTAACTTTGTTTTTTTTTAGTGAGTACCGGTCATGCTACAGTCACATTAGAATTGTGTTTGCACGATCTGAAAATGATAACGGTGCTTTGTACAAAATTTTAATATGACCTGTTTGCTCCCGGCAATCATGCTTTGCAGCTTCACCGTCTAGTGTACATACATATTTTTGCACTTCCTCACTCAAACTGACAAAAATGCAGGTATCTGTACTCAGCAGATGACGCAGTGATTAGAAGCACCTTCCTTCAAGGCCTCTACGGCCCATAGCTGGAGCTTATCCCAGTTTCAATAGTGTGAAGCGAAACAGGTGATCATAGTCACCTTCTGGGCAGGGCCCTTACTCCCTAGCTGGTGCTTGTACTCATTTGCACCTGGGTAGAGTGGGGAAAATGCGTCAAGTGATTTTCCCAAGGAGGACAACGTCAGCCTATCCGCTCGGCCACAGACGCCACCCCGCAGTCATTGATCGCATGCTTTTTCTTTTGTCGGCATCGGTGAATGATCTTAATCTATCTTTGAACCAAAATTTCCCCCCAAAAGTAATTAACAGAGTTGTTACTGTAGAGAATTGACTTGCTTGCTCCTATATAATGGGTAGGAGCTTGTTGATTTGATGAAGGAATGAATGCTATTGCTTTATGGGGTTGGGGTTGGGGGGGTCCTGGAGTGAATATTTGCCTGTTTGTTCCTATTAATTTAAGGTATGTATAGATGTAATGGACATGGTGTGTTAGATCGAAAAATTTATTTTATTTCCCTGACGCTTTCACCCAGTTCACTATTGATAAGTTCTTACATTTTTCGACAAATTTCTTTCAAACTTGGCACACACCTTATTTGATGCAATATTTAAATTTGGCATTTTTGTTTTAATAGTAAATTTTGTTTTTATGAATTTTTAAAAATAAGATATGAGAACAACCCAAACATATACAAAAATATTATACAACAAATTAATTTTTTACTGTAATACATGTCTAAAAAAGCATCAAATTCCTTTTTTGTTTCCCCCTGTTCATTATTCATACCAAATTTAATAAAGATACGTTGACAAATAAAGATGTAGAAAGAAAATAATGAACAAAGAAGGACATGTTGAGAAAATAATATTTTTCTCTTTTTTCTGTTATTTGAATATACTTTTCCCCCATAAACCTAAGAAAAGAGCAGGATAATACTTTGAAACAATGTAAAAGCTTGAGAGGCTCTCAACTTCTTCTTATGGACACTTTGAACTGTCCCAACACCGTTTTACTCATTTTTGGATGATGTCTTTTGATAACAGGTACGGGGAATATGTCACATATGTTCCAGACGATCTCAGGCAATATTGATTTAATGATAATAGATCCTCAAAAGATTTTCTTTTGGATAGTGTATATTGTGACAATCAAAATGAGTACCAACTTGCAGTGTTTTAGATCAAATTTCTGACCTTTGGTTATGGCTGTTACCTGTTTTTTGTTTCCTTTCTGAGTGCCATCTGCTGTGTACACGGGCTATGTTTTTTAAATTTTATGGCTATGTGACATTCATGCTGTTTTTTATTTGTTATTGTCGTATCACTGATGACTAAACCAAGTTTTATCTGTTGAGAGAGAATTAAAAGATCCTATTCATGGTGTATTCTATTTTAAACGTATTTTTATTTCAGTTGTAAGAAAGTCCTGCATAAGCTAAACCTGATGTAAAATAAAATTATGATTTTATTGAAAGATCCCACAGCCAGGCTTTTGGTTTTTGCTTTGTATTTGTCAATCTATGAATGGGATTTGAATATAATACAATTCATTGTTTACTTACCTGTGATCTTTGTTACCTCCAGCTAGAAGGGGCATTAAAATGATTTTTATTTAGGGGAGGGGTGCGGAACATGATTTTTAATAGTCCTTGGAATAGACAATTTTAACCACTACCATTGAACTCAGCATGTCTAATTTGCCTTGAAAAAATGGGGAAAAAATATGTTTATCATATTGTTGCCATGAAAATGCCGCCATCTTGGATTTTGAATTAACGTTAACGATTTTGAATTTATGAATTTTTTGAAAATGTATATAACAACGTTTCCATTTTTTGACAACTTTAATCGCAAATTTTTTTAATGTGAAAATTTGAAATATCGAATATCGCCTATGACTGAATTTTCGTTTTTCTCTATTGATGCTATATACCAAATTTGGAGGCAATCGGACTAGAAATAAAAAAAAAAGAAGATAAATTGTGAAAAAGTAAGTTTAAGAAAATCGTACTTGAAACTTTTCTTTGTGTTATTTGAATGTATTTTTTTCTTACAGAAACATAGAAAAGAGTAGGATAATACCTTGAAGAGTTATCAAACCTGAGAGGCTCTCAACTACTTCTTGTCGACCCTATTTCAACCGCCCCGGCTCCTTTATACTCATGTTTTGTGAAAATAGGTGTACGCAATATGTTGCATATTTTCCGGCAGATCTAAGGCAATATTGAAAACAATGCGTCAAAAGTAAATAAATAATTTGGATAGAGAAGATTGTGATGAAAAAATGAGTTCCAACTTGCAATGCTTTAGACAAAATTACTGGCTTTTATAGTACAACAGATATGTTGAAGATTTGGCCTGTATTTAGTTCCTAACACAAAATTGTGTAAATTCAAAGAATCGATATTGAGCTTCTGTCATGGTATGATTGCCAATAATGTCAAGGGAAGGAAGTGCTCCACTCAATCATACAATAAACTAGATTTGTCCACCTTTGGGTAAAAATGGCTTGTTCAGCACCCGCGCACTCCCCCCCTCTCCACCTCCAGCTATGTGAGCTGTAGTAGCATCGGTGACTGAGTGGTTAGGCTGTCGGATTAGGGATCATCAAATCCCAGGTTCGAATCCTAGCAAAGTTTGGGAAAGACACCTGCAAAGTATCTTCCTCACTCGATCCAAGCGAATACGTACAATCATGAGCTTTGGGGTAAAAAAAACTTGTGTTAGACCAGTTGTAGTCCTGTCCCGGAGGTAGTTATCATCACCTGCTCTGCTTCACCCTATAGAAACCGGAACATGCTCCAATTTATAGGCCATACATAAGTGACCTTCACAGGCTTTACTATGCTTTATTCACATAATATGGCTTGTGCCTCAGGTGTCCAAGATGCTCAACAGTCTTTATTTAAACTCTTGTATGTTTTTATAGCCAAATTTTAGCACTGACAAACAAGCAAATTAGAAGAAGCAAGAATATGCCCTGGAAGTAATTTATTATAAGCTTAAAGAAAACATGGATGCAACTGGCAGTGTAGAAGGTAATGAATAAAGATATGAGATAAATGTAAAGGCAAAGGTCCTATGGATTTCTTCTTCTTCTTCTTCTTCTTCTTCTTCTTCTTCTTCTTCTTCTTCTTCATCTTCTACTTCTTCCTCTTCTTCCTCTTCTTCCTCTTTCGCTTTTTCCTCTTCTTCTTCTTCCTCTTCCTCCTCTTCTTCCTCTTTCTCTTTTTCTTCTTCTTCCTCTTCGTATTCGTCTTCATCTTTGTCTTCGTCTTCGAGTGACTCCAGTAGCCCAGAGGCACGGTATCGGTATCTCAATCTAATGGTCGCGAGTTCAAGCCCTGCCGATGGTTTGGTTGAACAATTTTTGGGTTTTTTTCGAGTAAAATCTATCTGTCCCCCCCCCCCCCCCCCCTTGGTCCAGGTATGTGGATCGACACATTAAGTTCCATCGAAGCCGGACGATGAAAAGGAGGTGCCGTGTGCAGATCACAACATTCTGTGTTAAAGATCCCTTGGTTGTGCAGATCACAACATTCTGTGTTAAAGATCCCTTGGTTGTGCAGATCACAACATTCTGTGTTAAAGATCCCTTGGTTGTGCAGATCACAACATTCTGTGTTAAAGATCCCTTGGTTGTGCAGATCACAACATTCTGTGTTAAAGATCCCTTGGTTGTGCAGATCACAACATTCTGTGTTAAAGATCCCTTGGTTGTGCAGATCACAACATTCTGTGTTAAAGATCCCTTGGTTGTGCAGATCACAACATTCTGTGTTAAAGATCCCTTGGTTGTGCAGATCACAACATTCTGTGTTAAAGATCCCTTGGTTGTTTACATTACAAGGCATTCTGGGTTAAAAATTGTATAAACGTAACACAACCTTTGAGTTAAAGATGTAGGCAAATCAAATTCATAAAGAATCTTCTTGGTCCTCAGATCCTCATTCTGTTTAAAGATCCTTCTTCCTGCAGATCCAACATTCTGTTTAAAGATCTTTGTGCTCCTAAAGATCCTTGGTCCTGCAGATTTCTCATTCTGTATTAAAGATCCTCCTCCTCCTCCTCCTGTTTTCTCTTTCTAAAGATCTTGGTTGTGCAGATCCCTTCCTCCTCCTCCCTCCTCCTCCTCCTGTTTTCTGTTTTCTCTATCTACCCCCTCCTCTGTGTTAAAGATCCTGTTGTTTTCAAAATTGTTAAACGTCTATCTTTGAGTTGTACAAATCTAAAGAATCTTCTTCCTCCTCCTCCTCCTGTTTTCTCTTTCTCTATCTCCCCCCCTCCTCCTCCTCCTGTTTTCTCTTTCTCTATCTACCCCTTCCTCCTCCTCCTCCTCCTCCTCCTGTTTTCTCTTTCTCTATCTACCCCCCTCCTCCTCCTGTTTTCTCTTTCTCTATCTACCCCCTCTTCCTCTTCCTCCTCCTGTTTTCTCTTTCTCTATCTACCCCTCTCCTCCTCCTCCCTCCTCCTGTTTTCTCTTTCTCTATCTACCCCCTCCTCCTCCTGTTTTCTCTTTCTCTATCTCCCCCCTCCTCCTCCTCCTGTTTTCTCTTTCTATCTATCTACCTCCTCCTCCTCATCCTCCTCCTCATCCTCCTCCTCCTCTTCTTGATCATAGCAACAAGTAACGTAATTCTTGAGTATTCCTGTCAGCGTGCATGCTTTTGAATTAAATCACAAACTGTTAATCCAATTTCATTTTAAAGTTAAAAACTGCGACATCTCTATAATCTATTTCATGTCCTTCTTTGCCATTTTCACTTTGTCGGTGTGTCTTGTCTATGACTCGACAGTCTTAACTGAAACTGAAAATTCCTTATTTGTCTGAGGTAATGGCAGCTTAAAAAACACTTTTTGCCACTTTCACGTTGTGGTAATGATAAAGACAAGCAGTGAGGCAAGGGGCATGTCAGAAGTTAATGTAATGACACAAGATAATATAAAAGCCCCATAGGAACAAAGACGAGACAAACACAAGGAATAGACAGAAAAAATCCAGGTCACCATGGGGATCGAACCCGCGACTTCTGCGTCGGCACCCATCGCCTCGCCATGAAAAGAAAGCGTGCTACCAATCGAGGGAGCGTAGTTAGCGGGTTCGATCCCCATGGTGGCCTGGATTTGTTTCTGTCTATTCCTTGTGTTTGTCTCGTCTTTGTTCCTATAGGGCTTTTTATGTTGTGGTAATGGTATCTTTGCTACAGTCCACTTGTTACCAGAGCATTAAAATAGGTGATGTTTCGCAACTGCATAGAGCAACGAACAGTGTCAACACATGTTTAATAATAGTTCAATATGCCTTTGTCAATGCTAAATATATTGATCATATTATGTATGTACAGTAGATGCCGCATAAGTCGATGTTCAAGATGATGGGATATTAAAAGAACGCAGTGGTAGAATTCCAAGTGCAAGAGAGAAGTGGCGATGATGAGATATTAATATTAATATTATATTAGTAAGAGTAAGACTATGCCTGCGATTAGATCTCTGGTTTCAATTTTAAACCAATCACGCATTTCGTCAACTACTTCGCAGATATATATCTTTCTTTCTTTCTTTCTTTATCAGCTCCCATTCTACTTTCCGCTGTATGGGTTTAGATGCCCGAAATGATCTTTCTCCAGGCTGCCCTGTCCTGACATTTTCTGTTTCCTTCCATGAAAGTTAAATTGTATTATGAAATTGCTAATTCTTCATGTGTTTCTATTGAAGTTGAAATTGTCATTGAATTTGTTTCACATACGCTCATGGGGAAAGTGACCTGATGAATACAAATGTAAGCAACTCCATTCAATCCTGGTGTGAGGTGTAAAAGCTGTAACAAAAATATGAATTATTATTTCAACTGAAGACAATAGATAAATTGTTCTTGCTCACGATTAATTTGTTTTATTGCTTAGTTTAATTCAAAACGTAATATAGTCAAATCGTTGGTGTACCATGTTTTATTTACAATCAGGATTTAAACTTCTGGCTTGGCGTAGCGAATAGTAATTTCAGTGATAGGAAAGTTGCCTCTTAAGGCTTTTATCTGCACATCGTTTTTAGTAGGACCAGTGGTTCTGAGGAACGATGCCTTTTTTTGAAAGTCCCATTTACTTCCGGCATGTTTAATGGCGGTATCGCCTTCGAACACATCGCCATCATATTTCCCGCCTTTGCCATAATACACTCGTCATCTGCACTCCAAAGCTCCAAAGTGACAAAGCTATTTTTGGACCGTCGCATACTGACATCAACGTAAGTGGATCCTGCTGGGATGATAGCCAAGCGGCTGCGTTCATTTCTGCCTACATCGTACGATGAGTCTACGTTTATGGTGACGCACCGTCTGTCACCACCGTCACAGATGCCACACGAGTCTTTGAACTGACCAGCTGGACATTTACTGAACTCCACACAGTGACCACTCACGCATCGCAACTCTATGCCAAGACGATTGACTTCAGTGGGTATTCTCGGTGAGTCCTTGCAAACTGTACCATCTGGCAGCACGGCTTGTGGAGTGCGGCGCTTATTTTCACTTTCCTGACACGCCAGCATGCAGCTTTTGCTCGGCGATGATTTGGCAACATCGAAAATGATAGCCTTTGAGGTATAAGAGGAAAATCGTGGATTGTCTTTCTTGAGGCGCTGGCACACTTCGTCACCACGAGCTTGTATCAAATCTTCTACTTCAATGGGGTCACCTCGACACGGTTTTTTATTACACAGGCGTGCCTGGAAAGCTGGCCCTTCACAATAAGGTTTCAGATTCAGACTTGTCTTTTTACACTCTCTCTGGCGGCGTTTTATTCCTGTGCCGCACTTCCTTGTGCAGGGAGACCAATTCTTGGTCCAGTCGGACCATTCAGAAGTTCCTGCGGATGCTCTCAACACATCCACGTCCCAACCTACTTCAGTGGAGTTCATCGGCAAACACTGATAAAGGGTATAACAGAACATTTCTTCACCGCATGGAAATCCAAAGGGAGCGAATGTTTCCTCGAATGAGCCGTATCCCACACTTTTCCTTTTATCGTTGAGACAGTAAAACTTGCTACACACGCCGGGCCCCGTCACAGGCCCCGATGAGTAGTAGACATAATCCTTGCCCGAAAGTATTTTGCATAGTTCGTCTGGAGTCCTCCATTGGCCAGGGAAAGCGCTTGGTAGGTTTTGATGTTTAGATGGGATCTTACTTTTAATGGTTTCTTCAAAGAGACAGCTTCCCTTACCGGTGTTTAGAAATTGATCCATTTCCCACTTGTTGCAACGCGTAAAATCATACGGCGCTGGGGGCCCGCCCATGAAACTGCCAGGGCCGACCAGATCCTGAGGACATGGGGATTCGCCAGGATGAGGTAAGCCAAGGGTGTGTCCCAACTCATGGGCGTACACGGAGAAGGCGTTGATGCCAACCTGTAAAGCTGCGAAGCACGCTCGGCGAGAGCAAGCCGACTTTGAATTGGCCAACCCGATTTTAGCATCCACTGGCTTCGTGATTCCTGTGTTCAGCACGTGCATGTCATAAGAATAGCGGTCTCTGACATAGCTGGTGAACGACTTTAAATTTTCAATTATGTTTTTCTTGAAAGATGTAATCGACTGGGTCTTCAGTCCAATATTCTATGAGTTTTACTTTGATCTTGAAGTCATAACCAACTTTTTGGCGACTGCCAAACAGAGCTTGAGTGGCAGCGAAACGAGTCAGCAGGTAGGTGTCCTCTCGACCTGGATACAGTTGTTGAATTTGTTGACAGAAATGGGCGTCCGAAAAGACGGCCGTCTCAACAACAAGGCTAGTGTGTTCTGTGTTCACTGATCTGACGTTAATGTTGTCCTTGACCATGATGTCGTCATCGAGTTCGTTCTCTGGTGGGTCAACTACATCTGCTCCATTCACGTTCGACGATGAGGAAGACGGACGCCATAAGACGTGGACCCTGTGGCCGTGGCTGACGTCACGTTTTGACCTTTGACTCTCAATCGGATGTATTAGATAATCAAATCCGTCAACAGTTGCCAAACCGAAAAGCCCGTCGCAGAGAGAAAAGGCTGCAGCCCCACCATTTGCCGAAGTGCCAGTCACAAAGCAGTTATTGCCAAGCGCCGCATCAGATTGGCGTTTTACACGACCTGCCTTGGTATGGTAGACAACTTCCGTTTCGGCACTGGCAACTGGTGCTTCTCGCAGTGCAAAGGTCAAAGACCCACCGGAAGCCAAATCGAGTTTTACGTTCTGAATTCCTTCTCCGTGTAGACCGGCGTTTATGTCCCCTTCAGTAGATCTACGGAATCTACCAGTTCCAGAGTCATGAGACGTCAAAGCTATGGTGTGGCCATCGAACTTATCTGCGAATCTTTTCTGAATTCGATGCATCTCTTCAAGCAAGTCATTGTTGATGTCGTTTGTCGCGCAGATACCAGCGCCAATGAGTGTAGTCAGAAGAAGTAGAAACGTTTTGAGGTACGCCATCTTTGTCTCCGCCACTCACGTGTGGCGCCCTAGAATTAACAAAGAACGAGAAAAGAGAGATTTCGAAGTCATGTAAGACATCCCCTCCTCCCCCCCCTTCCGCAGAAACGTATTATGTCACTATAAGTATTATAATTGGTGACGAAAACAGACGAATACATGGCTTTAGATTAAAATGCTATAATGAAAAGTAATGGTCGGTTATCGTGGACATGAAAAGTAAAACTTTTGTAAAGTTTGTAAAGGGCATAGCAAAGTGAGCAATTTCGTTCCACTAAGAGCTTCGATTTGATTTGATTTGATTTGATTTGATTCAATTTGATTTGATTTGATTTGATTTGATTTGATTTGATTTGATTTGATTTGATTCGATTCGATTCGATTCGATTTGATTTGATTCGATTCGATTCGCAGAGTGATGTGATCGGTACACGGGACCTCCTTTTTATCATCCGTCTCCAATGAGATTGGGTAGCGCACACATACCTGGACCACAGGGGCAGATTTTGCTAAAAAAAAAAAAAAAATCGAGAAAATTTGTCAACCGTTGGCGGGACTCGAAACCACTACCTTTACTTTTGGTTGAGAGGCCGACACCTTGCCTCTGGACTACTGTGTCCCCCCTCCAATGAGAGTAGGCGAAAATGGCAGTCAGTGTACACATCTCCCTGCGCGTTATTAATATTTAGGTTTTTCTTTATTGAAATGTATCTTTCTGAAAGCTTTAGATAATTTTCATCGTCTTCATCCTGCTCCTTCCCTTCTGTCTGAGTGATGCTTCTTGTGTTAAATTTTTAAATAAATAAAATAATATTTTAGAAATTTTGATTTGATCGCGTTAAACTCGACACCAAATTTATTTCACATTACATTCAACGTTTAAAAAAACCTCCTCTCCTGTATTTTTATTTCCAAATTCTGAATATCAATCAATGGGAGGGTAGCCACGTTGAATGGATTAGTTTAACCAGTTGAACGGCTTCATGTCCTGGACACTTTCAACCATTTCGAGTTTAACCAGTTGAACGGCTTCATGTCCATTTGAGTTTAACCACTTTCAATCATTTCGAGTTTAACCAGTTGAACGGCTTCATGTCCTGGACACTTTCAACCATTTCGAGTTTAACCAGTTGAACGGCTTCAGTCCTGACACTTTCAACCACGAGTTTAACCAGTTGAACGGCTTCATGTCCTGGACACTTTCAACCATTTCGAGTTTAACCAGTTGAACGGCTTCATGTCCTGGACACTTTCAACCATTTCGAGTTTAACCAGTTGAACGGCTTCATGTCCTGGACACTTTCAACCATTTCGAGTTTAACCAGTTGAACGGCTTCATGTCCTGGACACTTTCAACCATTTCGAGTTTAACCAGTTGAACGGCTTCATGTCCTGGACACTTTCAACCATTTCGAGTTTAACCAGTTGAACGGCTTCATGTCCTGGACACTTTCAACCATTTCGAGTTTAACCAGTAGAACGGCTTCATGTCCTGGACACTTTCAACCATTTTCAGTGGAACCATTTCGAGTTTAACCAGTTGAACGGCTTCATGTCCTGGACACTTTCAACCATTTCGAGTTTAACCAGTAGAACGGCTTCATGTCCTGGACACTTTCAACCATTTCGAGTTTAACCAGTTGAACGGCTTCATGTCCTGGACACTTTCAACCATTTCGAGTTTAACCAGTCCTGGAACGAGTTTAACCTTCATGTCCTGGACACTTTCAACCATTTCGAGTTTAACCAGTGGAACGGCTTCATGTCCTGGACACTTTCAACCATTTCGAGTTTAACCAGTTGAACGGCTTCATGTCCTGGACACTTTCAACCATTTCGAGTTTAACCAGTTGAACGGCTTCATGTCCTGGACACTTTCAACCATTTCGAGTTTAACAGTTGAACATTTCCTGAGTTTCAACCATTTCGAGTTTAACCAGGAACGGCTTCATGTCCTGGCCACTTTCAACCATTTCGAGTTTAACCAGTGGAACGGCTTCATGTCCTGGTCACTTTCAACCATTTCGGAGTTTAACCAGTGGAACGGCTTCATGTCCTGGCCACTTTCAACCATTTCGAGTTTAACCAGTTGAACGGCTTCATGTCCTGGCCACTTTCAACCATTTCGAGTTTAACCAGTGGAACGGCTTCATGTCCTGGCCACTTTCAACCATTTCGAGTTTAACCAGTGGAACGGCTTCATGTCCTGGCCACTTTCAACCATTTCGAGTTTAACCAGTAGAACGGCTTCATTGCCATTTTCAACCTGAGTTTAAACAGTTGAACGGCTTCATGTCCTGGCCACTTTCAATCATTTCGAGTTTAACCAGTGGAACGGCTTCATGTCCTGGCCACTTTCAACCATTTCGAGTTTAACCAGTTGAACGGCTTCATGTCCTGGCCACTTTCAACCATTTCGAGTTTAAGTAGAACGGCTTCATGTCCTGGAACGGCTTCATGTCGGCTTCATGTCCTGGACACTTTCAACCATTTCGAGTTTAACCAGTGGAACGGCTTCATGTCCTGGCCACTTTCAACCATTTCGAGTTTAACCAGTGGAACGGCTTCATGTCCTGGCCACTTTCAACCATTTCGAGTTTAACCAGTGGAACGGCTTCATGTCCTGGCCACTTTCAACCATTTCGAGTTTAACCAGTTGAACGGCTTCATGTCCTGGACACTTTCAACCATTTCGAGTTTAACCAGTGGAACGGCTTCATGTCCTGGCCACTTTCAACCATTTCGAGTTTAACCAGTGGAACGGCTTCATGTCCTGGCCACTTTCAACCATTTCGAGTTTAACCAGTGGAACGGCTTCATGTCCTGGCCACTTTCAACCATTTTGACCACAGGCGTGCCCCCCACTCTCCTCAGCCAAATGAACAGGTTCTGTCCTCTTCATATGCGGCCGCTTTGTTGAGAAGCTATTAACATTTATTTGGTTCCATTTTTTATGCAACATTCTCTAATATATAGTTTATGTACATGTTTTGTCTGTATTGTAATTGTATGAGTTTGACACCAAGACATTCCTTGTTAGTATTGTAATATATACTTTATATAGTATGAGTTTGACACCAAGACATTCCTTGTTAGTATTGTAATATATACTTTTATAGTAGTTTATGATTGTAATATATACTTTATATTTGAGTTTGATACCAAGACATGCCTTGTTAGTAGTATTGTAATATATACTTTATATAGTATGAGTTTAATACCAAGACATGCCTTGTTAGTATTGTAATATATACTTTATATAGTATGAGTTTGATACCAAGACATGCCTTGTTAGTATTGTAATATATACTTTATATAGTATGAGTTTGATACCAAGACATGCCTTGTTAGTATTGTAATATATACTTTATATAGTATGAGTTTGATACCAAGACATGCCTTGTTAGTATTGTAATATATACTTTATATAGTATGAGTTTGACACCAAGACATGCCTTGTTAGTATTGTAATATATACTTTATATAGTATGAGTTTGACACCAAGACATGCCTTTATTGTAATATATCTTTATGTTTCAGTTTGACACCAAGACATGCCTTGTTAGTATTGTAATATATAGTTTATATAGTATGAGTTTGACACCAAGACATGCCTTGTTAGTATTGTAATATATACTTTATGTAGTATCAGTTTAACACCAAGACATGCCTTGTTAGTATTGTAATTGTATGAGTTTGACATAAAGACATGCCTTGTTAGTATTTATGTCTGTTAGGGTACTGGGTAGTTCAGAGGCAAGGTAATGGCCTCTTAACCAAAAGGTCATGGATTTGAGTCCTGCAAAGGGTTGACAAGTTTTTTTTCGAGCAAAATATGCTTCTTCTCCACACCCCCCCCTGTTTAGGTAGGTGGATCGATACCCAGTCCCTTGGAGACGGACAATAAAAAAGGAGGTGTGCAGATCACAAAACTCTGTGCACGTTAAAGATCCCTTTAGCTGTTTTTAAAAAAAATCCTACCAAGCCCCAAGATTACATTTGTTGTGGATATGGCTAAATCAAATCAAATCAAATCAAATCAAATCAAATCAAATCAAATTAAATTAAAGCCAATCCAATCAAATCAAATTAAATCAAACACCCCCCCTCCCCACCTCCTCATCCCTGGTCCACACAGTAAACATCCATGGACACATCCGGGCACAAATTGAACACAAAAAAAACAACAACTAACCAAACCTGGCAATAACATTCCCGAAATCACCGTAGTAAAAAAAAAAGTTGTGGACGTGGATAGATGGGCAATCGAATCGAATTACTTACCTGTCCGTCTGAGAGGAATGAGTGTATGGCAAAATCTCTGTGCGTCCATTATTTATAAACCATGGCAAAGTCGGACACAGGTGGTTTCACCTTAAACCACAGCTTATAGACATTCCTTGTTTTAAGTGCTGTGGTAGGGGGGGGTTATACAATTATAATGGTATGGTAATAAATTGAAGTCCGATGTTTGAATTATATCAGAGACAAGTGTTATATAAAACATACAACAACTAATAAAAGCATGTTTTATCATCTATACTACTACTACTACTACTACTACTACTACTACTACTACTACTACTACTACTACTACTACTACTACTACTACTACTACTACTGCTACTACTACT
>JAXRKP010001210.1:149019-153975 GCA_037039925.1 Doris montereyensis
TCATTGTCAGTATCGTTGTCGGTATCGTTGTCGGTATCTTCGTCGGTATCGGCTTAATTCTACGTCGAGGTGAGCCGATGGGTTGAACAGTTTTCTCGAGTTTTTCTGGCAAGACTCACTCCACCCCCCTCCCCCCTGATCCAGGTAGGTGGATCGACACCTAATCCCACTAGATATGGATGATAAAAAGGAGGCTCCATGAACAATTAATAACAATGTCCCCAGGGCAGTTCGGACAAAATACATTAAAATCCCCCCCCTCCAACCACCTGAGATCACCTTACTTGTTGGTGTGGGTTATGGGAGCTTCGTTCTGACTTCCAACCACTTGGTAACGGTTTTAATTTAGTCATTATTTTTTAATTTAGTTTTCTAACCATATTCTTCTTCTTCTTCTTCTTCTTCTTTTTCTTCTTCTTCTTCTTCTTCTTCTTCTTCTTCTTCTTCTTCTTCTTCTTCTTCTTCTTCTTCTTCTTCTTCTTCTTCTTCTTCTTCTTCTTCTTCAGCTTTTCTTAATAACCATATTCTTCTTCTTCTTCTTCTTCTTCTTCTTCTTCTTCTTCTTCTTCTTCTTCTTCTTCTTCTTCTTCTTCTTCTTCTTCTTCTTCTTCTTCTTCTTCTTCTTCTTCTTCTTCTTCTTCTTCTTCTTCTTCTTCTTCTTCTTCTTCTTCTTCTTCTTCTAATTCTTCTTCATCTTCTTCTTCTTCTTCTTCTTCTTCTTCTTCTTCTTCTTCTTTTTCTTCTTCTTCTTCTTCTTCTTCTTTTTTCTTCTTCTTCTTCTTCTTCTTCTTCTTCTTCTTCTTCTTCTTCTTCTTCTTCTTCTTCTTCTTCTTCTTCTTCTTCTTCTTCTTCTTCTTCTTCTTCTTCTTCTTCTTCTTCTTCTTCTTCTTCTTCTTCTTCTAATTTTTCTAATTATGACGATCTTTTTGTACTGACACACACACACAAACAAACACACACACACACACACACATACACACACAGGCTCCGAGTCTAATGCAAAGTAAAACTAAAATAGTTACAGGCTTACCAATGTTATTACTAACTGGCATGTTTTATAGACGTCTAGTATGTGACAGTCAACCATCTTTAATGTTCCATTATAAAGCAAATTACAGGATGGAATTGGATATCAAATGACGTATGTCACATTGTCCTTATCTCATCCTTATTGTTAATCCAATTAAAGACTTGCTCTCCAGTTTCATATCAACAAGTGCATTCAACTCTCGTTCGTAATATTTTCACACCATAAGGTATGATCTCTTACGTATCTGAAAGTAGAGGTGGAGGTGGAGGTGGGTATGTAGGTGGGCGTGAGAGTGAATAATATCTTATTGTGTCAGAGGCTGTATTGGTAATTTGACCTTTAAATGCCACATACACCTTAGTACAATCCATGGAGTTTTAAAAATGATTGAACGTACAGTAATCGATAAGAATAATGCTGATTCATTCATCATACACATATTTTAAATTATAGAGCCCCATATCAATGTTATCTTAAAAAGTATTAATACTTTTTGAAAACAATTGTTTTGAACTGTAAATTATTCCAGGTTATGACTGTTTTTATAATGAAAACAATATTTCTAACAGAAGTAGAACTTGCTGTAATATAAATCTTGAGTCTATGTCCCCGACTAAAATTCACATGAGAATAGTTGAAAAATGATGTTGTAATCAATATTATCTATATCATGAACAATTTTATACAATTGGATAATATCCCCTTGTTTTCTTCTGTATTTTAGAGAAGGAGTTGACGAAATTTCAATCTTTCATCATATGACATATCACCATGCTCCAATTCTCTTAATAACCTTGTCGTCTTTGTACTTGTTCTAAAAGAATTGATTGCCGTTTAAATAAAGGGCTTTATATACAATTTCCACATTTCAGTAAAGGTCGAATAATAATTTCATAAAGTATAAGAAACATTTTTACATCCATGAAAACTTCTATGAATAATTCCGATCATTCCATTTGCCTTATTAATGCATTTATGAATATGTTCATTAAAATTCAGATTCTTATCAAAGATTACATCAAGATCCTTTCTCACTCTACAAACGACAAGTCACTGGATCACATGCACAGCAACAGTAGGTTTAGAAGATACCTGATAGATTTTCCAATCAAGAGAGGTGCAGACATTGGCTCTGATCATCATCTACTAGCAGGAGCCTTTCAAAAATAAAACTTGAGAGATCTGACTTTAAATACAACACTGAGCTATTACAGGACCCACAGACTAAGAAATTGTTCCAAATACAATTGAATAAACCATTACGCACCATTATCAAACCTCATCCAAGAGGATTTTTCGATAGAACAGGCATTGGCATATACACAAAAAAAACAGCCTGGAAAACAACTTGCAATGAAATACTGGGCAAGAAAACAAGACAACACAAGGGTGGATAACAGTAGAAGCAATGCAAAAGATAAAATTCAGAAAGGACTTAAAATCAAAGGTAAACAACAGCAAGACGAGAGCATCAAAAGCCAAGACACAAGAAGAATATTATATGGCTCATAAAGAAGTAGGAAAAAGTGTGAAGCAGGACAAGAAAAAACAAGAAGAACTTGCAGAACAAGCGGAAGCAGCAGCAGGTTAAAAAAGAATATGAAAGAGCCGTACGACATCAAACGAAAACTTGCTGGGACAACGCGTACTATTGAGCAACCAGTTTAAAACAAAGAAGGGAGAATATTAACTAACGCAAGCGATCAACTACACAGATGGAGAGAATACTTTGAAGAGCTCACCCAACCGTCCTGTATCCAATGTTCCTCAAGCCATCCCACCAGCAGAGACAATGTTGAAAAGCAATACAGATTCACCACCAAACAGAGGTATCGAAAATGCAGTAGCAAAACTCAAAAATAACAAAGCACCGAGACCAGATGATATACCTCTTGAAGCACTAAAGGCAGCCAGCGGAACAACCGTAGACATGCTCCATAAACTTTATCACAATATCTGAGAACCAGAAGAGGTCCCCAAAGACTGGAAATATGGCTATATTGTAAATATATCTAAAAAAAGAGATTGCAAAAACTAGCGAGGTATTACCCCTTTTATCCATACCTGGAAAAGTCTTCAATAGAATTTATAAGAAATGATGAAAAAGGAGGTTGATATACGTCTCAGAGAAGAACAAGCAGGATTCAGACATGACTGTTCATGTACAGGTCACATATCCACCTTACGTATTATAATTGAACAATCAATCGAATGGAATTCCCGCTTTATATGAACTTCATCGACATGGAAAAAGCATTTGATAGTGTGGATCATACAACAATGTGGAAACTATTCAAATATCATGGAATGCCATCCAAATTAGTCAGTTTACTACAGTCAACATATGATTCTTCAACATGCCAAGTCATTTACAACAAAACCCTCACACAACCCTTCAATATACTAACTGGAGTCAAATAAGGATGTCTCTCATCACCGTTCCTTTTCTTTATAGTAATGGATTGGATCGTGTCAAATACAACAACAGGACACAGAATAGGAATTCAATAGTCTCTGACTCATCAACTTGAGGATATTTATTTTGCCGATGATGTAGCACTTGTCTCTCATCGACATAGTGATGTCGAGGAAAAAAACCCAGAATGGCTAAGGAAGCAGCAAGACTGGGAATGAATATAAACAAAAGGAAAACTAAATATCTCAGAATTAATAATTTCAATAATAACAACATCACACTTGATGGAATGGAATTAGAGTTCACATATTTGGGCAATGTAGTAAGCAAAACCGGAGGGACAGATCAAGAGTGTTAGCACCAGAATTGGAAAGGCGACAGCAGCATTTAGGGCCTTAAGACCATTTTGGAATTCACAGACCGCATCCTTAAAAACAAAAAATCCGTATTTTCAACATAAACATAAAATCAGTCCTTCTGTATGCCTGTGAAACATGGCGCATCACTAAAACATCCACAAGAAGATTTCAAACATTTTATTAACAGATGCCTGAGACAAATCCTACACACTAAAACGGTTTGATGAAACTACAAATGAAGAACTTTCGGAAAAAAAGACACACCAATAACCACTAGAAGTACAAGTTAAGAGAAGGGAATGAGGATGGCTTGGACACACCTTTAGAAAATCACAAAAAACCATAACGCGTCAGGCCTTAAAGCCACAGACAGCATGGAGGAGGTCAATCCTGCAGGAAGCTCGGCAGCTGAGCCATTCCTGGAATCAGGTAGAGATGGTGGGGCATGACAGAGTAGAGTGGAGAGACTTCATTGGCAACATAGGCCCCCACCTGGGGTAGAAGGTAATAAGTCAAGTAAGTTATAAATAAGAGAGGCCCTGTCACACTACCCTGGGGAACACCACTTTTAACGGGTCTAAAGTGAAAATCTTCATTTTTTAACTATAACTCTCTGACAGCGATTTGATAGGAAAGATTTAATCCAACATAATATATCACCAACTATACCGTAAGCTTGAAGCTTTACAAAGAGTCTTTCAAGGGGTACTGAATCAAACGCCTTGCAAAAATGCTAATATATAACAGCAATAATATTTTTATCATCAATATATTTAGTGAAATATTTCATAGCCTCCAATAGTTGGGTTATACAAGAACGTTTACTGCAAAAGCCATGCTGACATTCAGACAACATAACCTCAGCTTTATTCACGGTCACTTGATGTCATATTACCGTTCGCTTTCTTTATAGCAGAAATTTCCTGTTTTTCTCTTTAATTTGGTATTTACATTTTTCCAAAAGCCTTTCGGATTTCTCGTTTTAATTTCAGTAGTTTTTAGTTGTTTTTTTCCCAAAGATGCTGTGGCCTGTTTAAGGTTACGTTTTTGTAGCGTGTTTTACGTCAATATATTTCTGATAATCATTTATATGTCTGTGTTTCAAAATGTCCTTGAATAATTTTGTTTTTCTGGTTGCCATGTCTCTTAAC
>JAXRKP010001211.1:0-2500 GCA_037039925.1 Doris montereyensis
CGTTTCTCTCTGTCTCTTTCTCTTCTCTCTCTCTCTCTCTCTCTCTCTCTCTCTCTCTCTCTCTCTCTCTCTCTCTCTCTCTCTCTCTCTCTCTCTCTCTCTCTCTCTCTCTCTCTCTCTCTCTCTCTCTCTCTCTCTCTCTCTCTCTCTCTCTCTCTCTCTCTCTCTCTCTCTCTCTCTCTCTCTCTCTCTCTCTCTCTCTCTCTCTCTCTCTTCTCTCTCTCTCTCTCTCTCTCTCTCTCTCTCTCTCTCTCTCTCTCTCTCTCTCTCTCTCTCTCTCCTCTCTCTGTCTCTCTCTCTCTCTCTCTCTCTCTCTCTCTCTCTCTCTCTCTCTCTCTCTCTCTCTCTCTCTCTCTCTCTCTCTCTCTCTCTCTCTCTCTCTCTCTCTCTCTCTCTCTCTCTCTCTCTCTCTCTCTCTCTCTCTCTCTCTCTCTCTCTCTCTCTCTCTCTCTCTCTCTCTCTCTCTCTCTCTCTCTCTCTCTCTCTCTCTCTCTCTCTCTCTCTCTCTCTCTCTCTCTCTCTCTCTCTCTCTCTCTCTCTCTCTCTCTCTCTCTCTCTCTCTCTCTCTCTCTCTCTCTCTCTCTCTCTCTCTCTCTCTCTCTCTCTCTCTCTCTCTCTCTCTCTCTCTCTCTCTCGTCTCCCTCCCCCCCCCGTCTCTCTCTCTCTCTCTCTCTCTCTCTCTCTCTCTCTCTCTCTCTCTCTCTCTCTCTCTCTCTCTCTCTCTCTCTCTCTCTCTCTCTCTCTCTCTCTCTCTCTCTCTCTCTCTCTCCGCCCCCCCCCCCCCCCTCTCTCTCTCTCTCTCTCTCTCTCTCTCTCTCTCTCTCTCTCTCTCTTTCCTGTCCTCTCTCTTTTCCTTCTCTCTCTCTCTCTCTCTTCTCTCTCTCTCTCTCTCTCTCTCTCTCTCTCTCTCTCTCTCTCTCTCTCTCTCTCTCTCTCTCTCTCTCGCTGTCGGTTCAAAAATCTCACTGTTCATTTATATACTGCCCAAAATTATCCTATTAGCTGACATCCCACTCAATGAGCAGGTTGTTATTAAAGCATGATGTAATTGTTCAATGAGCAGGTTGTTATTAAAACATGACGATGTAATTGTTAGCATAAAAAGCTGACATCCCACTCAATGAGCAGGTTATCATTCTAATCCGAGCCCAACCTCGGCCAACTAATATTTAGTAGGTCTAGAGTAGCTCTGGAATCTATCTCTAGATCTAGATCTAAATGTAGAGCTAGATCTAAGAGGTAAGAGGGAGGATTTTCATAGTCGGGCAAACTCTTTAATGTGCGCTAACTAAGAGATCTAGAGATTGACCTGCTGAAAAAAGAAAGAGAAAAAAGTTAAGCTAGATCTAGCTTAAAATTTGAGCATTATCTGTTCAGCGGTGGACTGGGGACAATGGGCATGGATGGGTCAACGGCGGCCGATTTTTCGCGGACTTTGTGGGTTACCGAAAAGTGTGGGGTTCGGCGGCAATCGCAATGGAATTGTGTTTAAAGAAAGAAAATGTTTTTCAAATTAAAAATATGCCTAAAACATGCACAGGTAATACACAAAAGTGGTGTTAAAATTTGAGCATTATCTGTAGATAGATAGATAGATAGATATATAGATAGATAGATAGATATATAGATATATAGATAGATAGATAGATAGATAGATAGATAGATATATTGAATAGATAGATAGATAGATAGATATACAAACATGGCTGTAAATAATGTTGGATTATTATAGCTGGGTCTTTTACGCTTTGATTGTATTAGCCCAGAAAACCATTGTATCTGTTACGGGTGACATCAAGTACGATTACAAGATCAAATTAGTCCTCGATACTGAAGTTATGTGGGCTTTTTATAGTAATGACCAGAAATCGAGAAATTAGATATAGTAACAATAAAACGTTTCGTGGATCGCAGGCAAAACAATCTTTTCCCAGTCAATTTATATAATCATTTGATTCAAGAGTCTATTTGCTAAGAACCTAAAGCAGACTATTTAAAATCTACATGCGAAATGTGAAAGCTGTGGGTAAAGTTGTTCCTGAGTTAAAAGTGGTCAAAATTAAAGACGTGCAGCTTTATAAGTATACACGCATGCCCGTAAATAAAGTTGGATTATGATTGCTCTCCATTATAAAGCTGGGTCTTTTAAACTATGACAGCGGTTAACTCAGAAACCACTGTATTGGTTACAGGTGATATTAAACACGATTATAGATACTTGCTACTGAAGTTACGCAAACTGTTTACGTAGTACTCGATAGTGAAGTTATGCGGGCTTGTTATTGTAATGACCAGAAATGATGAAGTTAGATCCAGTAACAATAAAAAGTTTCGAGGATCGCAGGCAAAACACTTCTTTCTCCAATGAATTAAAATACTGATTTGACACAAGAGTTTATTCGCTAAGAACCTAACGCAGGCTATTTGAAATCTACATGCGAAATATGCAGGTTGTGGGTGCAGTGGTTCCTGAATTATAAGCGGTCAAATTTAGAGATGT
>JAXRKP010001211.1:7500-17500 GCA_037039925.1 Doris montereyensis
AGCGCATGGCAAATTTTTAATTTCGCTGCGTAATCTTGTAGGCCTACATCGCCGCTAAGGGTCCAATCGGAACTTGCACACTGGCAGCTTTCACATGCTTTCGATGATGTGATAGATGGAGCGATGGATACACAAATAGACAGATCGATTATATATATATGGATGGATAGATAGATAGATAGATATATAGATAGATAGATAGATAGATAGATAGATAGATGATAGATAGATAAATAGATAGATCGATAGATAAGAAACAAATAAAGCGATGTGTAGATGACTAGTACGATAGGCAGGTAGATAGATAGGTGGCAGATGAACAGATAGATAGGTAGATATGCATATATGTAGCTAGATGGACAGACAGGAAGTATATCTTTTTAACTTTTGTTTTGTTTATATCTTCATCCATTTTATCATATACCACGACTAACATAATTGAAGACGCAGGTTGGTCTTCTGAAGACAGGCTTGAATGACATCAGATTCACCAGCACCAGTGATAGAGAGGGACTAATAGCGGAAATATTCCCCAGGCAATTCGTAATTCAATGTTTTATTGTCATAATATAGTGGGAGACCTCCAGTCTTAGCCAAAGGAGCATAGTGCAGTATTCAATATCAGATTTCCTCAAGGGTAGTGTTGTTGGCTATGGTGACCAGATTGGCATTGCCAGCTCTCTAGGCCTTTAATGTCTGCCTGTAACCCAAACACATTTGTCAGAGTATTTTATTATTATAATCACAAAAGCCAATCTTGCATTGATGTTTTTCGATTTTTTCTGAGTAACCATCTTGATATCCTCAACCAGGTCAATGACATGAAGAACAGAGAGAGAGAGAGAGAGAGAGAGAGAGAGAGAGAGAGAGAGAGAGAGAGAGAGAGAGAGAGAGAGAGAGAGAGAGAGAGAGAGAGAGAGAGAGAGAGAGAGAGAGAGAGAGACAGACAGACAGACAGACAGACAGACAGACAGACAGACAGACAGACAGACAGACAGACAGACAGACAGACAGACAGACAGACAGACAGACAGACAGACAGACAGACAGACAGACAGACAGACAGACAGAGACAGACAGACAGACAGAGACAGACAGACAGACAGAGACTGACATACACACAGACGTACATACATACAGACAGACAGGCACAGAGAGAGAGAGAGAGAGAGAGAGAGAGAGAGAGAGAGAGAGAGAGAGAGAGAGAGAGAGAGAGAGAGAGAGAGAGAGAGAGAGAGAGAGAGAGAGAGAGAGAGAGAGAGAGAGAGAGAGAGAGAGAAGAGAGAAGACAGACAGACAGACATACAGACAGACACATACAGACAGTCATACATACAGACATACATACATACAGACAGACATGCACACAGAGAGAGACAGAGAGACAAAGAGAGACAAACAGATAAACAGACAGCGAGATAGAAAGAGACAGGGCAGACAGACAGACAGACAGACAGACAAACGAGCAGACAAACAGATAAGAACGAACGAACTTACTGACATACAAAGAGACATGTACGAATAATAATAGGATAACCGTAATGTCTGTGACATCGATATTATGATTTCAACATAGAATGAATCTCCCAGTGACGTTCAAAGATGGCGTTTTTTAATAACTTCCTTCAAGTAGGTTTCTACCGTCCATATTTTTAATCAAGTTTGTTTATTTGTGGCAGAAATAGAAGACTGGTTTTGGATTTTGTCTACTAGTTCCATTTGTTGCTGTTGAAGTTGATCCTCACTATTCGCCCTCTCCCTTTCCTGCCTATCAAGGATTTGTTTACGTTGTGACAAATTTTGGTGAAGCCTCTGCATTCTCTCCTTTTCCCTTTTTTATTATTATTCCGGCAAGTTTGTGTTACATTGGTTTTGTTCTGACAGGCAAACATGAATATTGATCCCTGAATGAAATTTTCCTTCCAACTGATTTTCCAGAATATTGCGACGTTTTATGTTTTGTTTTTGTTTGTACGATTTTTTTTGGTTGCCGTTTTGTTTTGTTTTGGTGTTCTTTAGGTCGTATAGTTTTGTTTACAACTTAACTTTTCACATGATGTATAAAATGTGTGTGTGTGTGTGTGTCTGTGTGTATGTGTGTATGTGTGTATGTGTGTGTGTGTATGTGTGTGGGTGTGTGTGTGTGTGTGTATGTGAGTGTGGGTGTGTATGGGTGTGGGTGTGTATGTGTGTTTGTGTGTGGGTGTGTGAGTGCGGGTATGTATGTGTGTGTGTGAGTTGGTGTGGAGAAGGAGAAGAGAGTGGGTCATGTGGAAAGGAAGAGGGAGAGAGTGGATATGGAGCTGTTTACTGCGTTCCAACTAGCTAAGACAGTGCTGAGGTTTCTTGACGTAATATACTGGGGAAAAGGAAGTCCTATAACATTTATAGTTCTATCTGTATCTATTTCTATTTCTATGTCTGGGTATATGTCTACATCTATGTCTGTATATGTTTCTGTATCTTTATGTACCTCTGTCTGTATCTATGTCTATGATAATTTGTTTGGTCTCTCTGCTCGAGGCGTTGTGGAGCAGCTGCAATTGTCATGACATGAGTGGGTTGTTTTTTTTATCAACGGGTGACCTGAGTCGTTTCACCAAGTTGTTTTTTTCATAAAGGCAGATAACCTGTTGTCCACACATGACCCTGTAATGGCCAAATGTTGGCCGATCAAAGCAAAAGGAGAACGTTGTCAGTGCTTCACTTTAAAAACTCGTACGTGGCAATGTCAGCTATATCTTACTTGGATATCCTATAAGACACGTTCTGGCTTGATGTATTTGCAAGAAAGAACGATGAGTGACCAATTACCTGATGTACAATAAATTATGAGGTAATATTTTTGAGAGCTAGCAATAAGTTGTAGGGTGATACAGACCGTGTATCTCAATTAATGGAACTGTTCAAGGTCACGTGCTCAAACCTGTGTACAAACAGATGTCGACGACACAACAAAGGTCCGTGCGGAAAGCGAGGAGTTAACTTCATGCCAGTGTTAAGCAGGTCACACACGATCACGCATTTCCACAATTCGTCATTCATCATCCGATCTGTCAGGTTGGCTGCTCGTGCGTGGCGAAGAACCATGAAACGTGAGCACTTTTCAATGGCGATTTCGTGAATCGGTGTGAGCCGACGTACCACAGGCAGTGTTTGTAAATCTGCCGTTGACTTGTCATCCAGATACCGTTTCCAACCTGCCTCCCATTGGTTTGAGTGCGAGTATCACATACTTTAGGTCGCTTTGACTCAGGTCAAATTTGTATACAGATCTATGCAACACAGCACACACTGTGCGGCAACCACACCGACAAAATAATGGCGACTTATGCGAAAGAGAAAGCTATTGAGCTTATTTGACAGCCGATGTAATGTTGTACGGGAGACGATTATTTGACTTACAATTCTCGCTGAAAATTATTAATTACGAATCATGGAAAAGTGAAATGTGTGTGACCTGCTTAAGAGTTATCAGGGGAAGAAGGACAGGTCTGAACCAGTCGCCCCTGTATTGGTACCTTGTATTGTTTGTTCCCGTTTTCGACCCTATAGGTCTTCAATATTAATTTTAGTATGCTAGCTGAAGTTTCCGGGGTTGCTCAGGTTTAACTATTGTTTTGGATAATAAATTTAGTTCTGGTTTCATCTACACTGCGCCCTTACGTGATTGGTTTGTCACTCTATTTGAAAAAGGCAAACAATGGACGAAAATGTGTGGTTCAGTGATGAATGCCACTTTAAGCTATCTGGTTATACAGACTATTAAAAAAATTTGTTTACTCGTGAACATCTACACCCAACTATGTTCTAGAGAGACCTCCACACTGTGAAATGCACAACCTGGGTCCACCCTCAGCCACAGAGGTTTGATCGGACCCTTGTTGATCGAAGACGAAAATGGACAAGCATCCACATTAACAACCGATTGCTATCTCTTTATTCTAAAACGAATATGAGAATTTTAAGAAGACGGAGTCCCACGGATGCCCAAACATGTTTCATGCAGGATTGCACTTCTTCGCAAACGTCTCAAAGGTCTCTTCGATGGTTACGACACGTTTGGTGACAGCAACGTCATCAGCCTCAAACCCCAAAACGAATGGTCCAGATCCTCAAACCCCAAAATGAATCATCTAGATCCTCAAAAAATGGTCCAGATCCTCAAACCCCAAAAACGAATGGTCCAGATCCTCAAACCCCAAAACGAATGGTCCAGATCCTCAAACCCCCCAAAACGAATGGTCTAGATCCTCAAACCCCAAAACGAATGGTCCAGATCCTCAAACCCCAAAATGAATGGTCCAGATCCTCACACCCCAAAACGAATGGCCTAGATCCTCAAACCCCAAAACGAATGGTCTAGATCCTCAAACCTCAAAATGAATGGTTCAGATCCTCATACCCCAAAACGAATGGTCTAGATCCTCAAACCCCAAAATGAATGGTCCAGATCCTCAAACCCCAAAATGAATGGTCCAGATCCTCACACCCCAAAACGAATGGTCCAGATCCTCAAACCCCAAAAACGAATGGTCCAGATCTCAAACCCTAAAACGAATGGTCCAGATCCTCAAACCCCAAGACGAATGGTCCAGATCCTCAAACCCCAAAACAAATGGTCCAGATCCTCAAACCCCAAAACAAATGGTCGAAAATCCTCAAAACCCAAAACGAATGGTCCAGATCCTCAAACCCCAAAACAAATGGTCAAGATTTTTTTCCTCAAAGCAAATGGTCCAGATCCAAAGATCTAAAACGAAGTTTATTCTAATCAAATCCAAGGCAGTTGACGATTTAAAATTAAAAAGCCACTAACAAAAGGACACATCTGTGGAGTAGACAAAGTATCTGTGGAGCAGACAAAGTATCTGTGGAGTAGACAAAATATCTGTGGAGTAGAAAAAGTGATGTGCGAGAGGGTTATTCTTGATTTCAAGCGGCGCATCAACACTTGCGTAAAAAAATGGAATACATTTGGAAAATGACATGTAAATAAGCTGAAGTATTGTAGATTATAAGCATACCTTAGTCAATTGATTGAGTTTTTTTAACTACCGTACTATGCCAAGTATTAACAAATCAACCTGCGTTACTCATGATCCTCGACGACATGTGAAAGTTGCGCGATTTCGAGAAAAACCAGTGGCAATTTTAAAATTCTTGTAGTTTCAACAGTTTGTATTTGATTTTTACCATATTGATACAACCTGTGTACCATTAGATGTACCAACGTAGTTGAATTATATTGACTAAAAATGACAGTCGGGCTTAGGTCTACAGAGATAGACCCCAAAGTAAGATACAAGATGTCAGATGGAAATTTGAAATACGACCACAAATATAGAAAATAGCCAGAAAGAGCCTTTTTGTTTGTATTTCAATTGCATCATAATCATGGAAAGTTCTAAAACCATATTTCTTCTTTCTCTCAAGTAATTGGCATGATGGCATAAAAAGAGAACAATTTAAGCTGTTAGAGGCTGCGGTGTTTTTGCAACATTTTTCTGATAGTAAAGTTGCCTTATCCTAATGATAGCATCTAGAAGATCCAACTGCATCCCATCTCTTGTTTTTGCTTTAAGAGGATACATAAATATGACATAACCCACCCTCCTCCCCAAAAAACCCAAAACAACCCCAACCCCAATAACAACAAAATACCACAAAACAAAACAAAATTCAGCGTTTCTTATTGTAAGACCAAGCACATTCAAAAACAGAATCGAAATCATGTGATGTGGTCAACGAATTGTCAACCTGAGAACTCTGTGTTCGTTCAAAGCGAAGTTGATGCCTAGATCGGTGGAATCGGTAGTCCAGAGGCAAGGTGTTGGCCTCTCAACGAAAAGGTAGTAGGTTCGAACCTCGCCAACGGTTGAAAGTTTTTCTCGAGTTTTTTCGAGAAAAAATCTATCCCCTGGTCCAGGTAGGTGGATCGATGCCTAGGCCCACCGGAGACGGAGGATAAAAAGAAGGTACCATGTGCAGATAGCAACACTCTGTGCACATTAAATATCCCTTAAATGTTTACAGGGAAGTGCGGGTAACATTAAACATCCTACGAAAAAAGCCCGGGATCACCTTAGTTGTGGATATGGGTAAATCCAAATCAAATCAAATGGAGGCCTAGACCTAATACCGGACTGAAAGGCGAGGAGATTGGTGCAGACTTAGAATTTAAATGTAAGAAAACGTACGCATTGTATCATTAAAACTTCTCATCATGGTGAAAACACGGTCTGCCTAGAAGAACATTTTTTACGTTATTCTTTACTGTTTTAGAACAATGACTGCAAAAATAGGGCTTACTGGTTTATATACACTACATGTATACTATCATGTCATTGATCCTTTACATTCCTGTACTATTCTTAGAAACCTGGAATAGCTAAACAATCGTATTTACGTATTTATCTACCAGGGAAGAATGTACATACGGTGGATATCATTTGTGAAGGCTAGAATAAAGCCATAATGTTTTTCCTTCCATAATATTATACAAGCATTATAATCTTGCTTGTATTTTATTAGTGTTCGGTATCTAGTGACTATTTTAACAACTAACTATATAGAACAAACAAGTTTCCCGTTTACTGACGTTAACAGCCCTACATGAATCTCTTATGGCTATTGTATTGCCATTGTGTATAAGATGGCTATATAGGTATTGGCCATGACCTTTAACAATGGTTATTGATTTCCATTGGGAGGAAACAAGCAAACAGAAATAAAGGGCAACAACAAAAACAAAGGCCAAGAGGGTGGTTGTGTACTGCTGATCTTGGAGAAAGTCGCCCAGCGTCACAGCAGGAATATGGAAAAGAAAAGGATTAGCTTTGGGTCTTTCCAAGCCCTCTGTGACCCGACTCATTTCCATGAGGTCATTGTTCTCAAACTCACAGTCTTTTTATCGTCTTTCTTCTCCCCGCACACGCACGTTTATCGACTTTCTGTGGAGCGTTGTTGACTGTTCCAAGGCAAAACATCACACACACGTTTTAACTTGAAAACAAATTCCGGTAAAGTCTATGCCTTGATTACTCAAGGTAGGCTGGATCCAATATCGTTTCATACCGGAGATAAAGGCAAATGGTACAGTGTGTAGTTCTGTTCATGTACACACCACCATCCCAACAAAAACGCTCATGGAAGAGATTGAGAGTTGAAATTCATGAGAAGTAGAGCACTGATTTAGCTATGAAATAGAGTTTAGAACTCACAGATGACTCATCGAATCCAAACCAAAACCAAACCTTTGTGTTACTGTAAATGTAAATGTGTTTGAAGTACATGCTTTGTAAAAATCACACTACTGATAATCAAATGATGTTTTTGAGATATTATGGAACTAAAATGTCTATCTTGTCTGCATACGACACACTTCATTTAATGAAACATGCACCAAGAAATGTATTTATTATTTCAACTAAATATTGAACTGTTGGAACCACGCATTATTAATTTCAAAGTCATAGAAAAATCAAAAGTAAAGTAAAATAAGGTCAATACTCCAGAGTTGACCGTACGAGAATCAGGAGTAGAGCCCTGATTTTTCTAAGCATACGGCATAGCGTGGTAGTTTTGCCATTGCTTTCCATGCCGCCTTTACTTTCACTGAGTCTGAATAGACCAAGTTATCCATTTTCGTTGTTGGGTCGACAGCTACAGAATTGTTCGAATTGGAAGTTGAACTCATGCCTCCTGCGTGGAAGTCAAACGCCCAACAAACTGAGCTACCCAAAGATGAATACTGTAATAAATAATAACTGATCTGAGCTGGTTTGATTCGACCGATCAGATACCTATGTTCATAACAAAAAAACCCATATAATTTCTGTGTCTCAACGATCTCGAGTTTATCAGATATTATTTAAAAATACAGTGTCGTCAAATATTTCTTTGCTTTTGTGACGGACATAATGTGAAAGGGAAAGACTGTGAACTAGAAAGAAATCTACTTTTGTGATGGGCATGTGAATGGGAAAGACTGCGAACTAGAAAGAAATCTACTTTTATGATGGACATGTGAATGGGAAAGACTGCGAACTAGAAAGAAATCTACTTTTGTGATGGACATGTGAATGGGAAAGACTGCGAACTAGAAAGAAATCTACTTTTGTGATGGACATGTGAATGGGAAAGACTGCGAACTAGAAAGAAATCTACTTTTGTGATGGACATGTGAATGGGAAAGACTATGAACTAGAAAGAAATCTACTTTTGGAATGGACATGTAAATGGGAAAGATTGGAAACTAGAAAGAAATCTTCTTTTGTCATGGACATAATGTGAATGGGAAAGATTGTGAACTAAAAAGAAATCTGCTTTTGTAATGAAAAGGGAAAGAGTGGGAGCTAAAAGAAATCTATTTTTTGAGATGAAAAGGGAAAAGTGGGAAACTAAAAAGAAATCTACTTTTGTGATGGAAAGGGAGAGAGTGTGAACTAGAAAGAAATCTACTTTTGTGAGGGAAAGGGAAAGGCTGTGACTTAGAAAGGAATCTATTTTTGTGATGGAAAGGGAAAGACTGTAGACTAGAAGGAAATCTATTTTGTGGTGGAAAGGGAAACACTGTGAACTAGAAAGAAATTTACTTTTGTGGTGGAAAGGAAAGACTGTGAACTAGAAAGAAATCTACTTTTGTGATGGAAAGGGAAAGACTGTAGACTAGAAGGAAATCTATTTTTGTGGTGGAAATGGACAGACTGTGAACTAGAAAGAAATCTACTTTTGTGGTGGAAAGGGAAACACTGTGAACTAGAAAGAAATCTACTTTTTGGTAGAAAGGGAAACACTGTGAACTAGAAAGAAATCTACTTTTGTGGTGGAAAGGGAAACACTGTGAACTAGAAAGAAATCTACTTTTGTAGAAAGGGAAACACTGTGAACTAGAAAGAAATCTACTTTTGTGGTGGAAAGGAAACACTGTGAACTAGAAAGAAATCTACTTTTGTGGTAGAAAGGAAACACTGTGAACTAGAAAGAAATCTGTTTTTGTGGTAGAAAGGAAACACTGTGAACTAGAAAGAAATCTACTTTTGTGGTGGAAAGGGAAACACTGTGAACTAGAAAGAAATCTATTTTTGTCTTGGAAAGGGAAAGACTGTAAACTACAAATAAATTTACTTTTGTGGTAGAAAGGAAAGACTGTTGACTAGAAAGAAATCCACTTTTGTGGTAGAAAGGGAAAGACTGTGAACTAGAAGGGAAATCTACTTTTTTTGTGGTGGAAAGGAAACACTGTGAACTAGAAAGAAATCTATTTTTGTCTTGGAAAGGGAAAGACTGTGAACTAGAAAGAAATCTACTTTTTGTGATGGAAAGGGAAATATTGTGGACTGGAAAGAAATCTAATTTTGTGATGGAAAGGGAAACACTGTGAACTTGAAGGAAATCTACTTTCGGAAACGACAGTGGGAAGAGAGAAGCTGTGAGCTGGAAAGAAATGTACTTTTGGAATGGAGATGTGAAAGGGAAAGGCTAGGAACTAGGGAGATATCTACGTTTGGACTGGACAGAGGAAGAGAGAAGCTGTGAACTAGAAATACATTTACTTTTAAAATGGACATGTGAAAGGCAAAGGCTGTGAACTCCAAATACATCTACTTTTGAAATGGACAAATTGAAGAGAGAAGCAGCTGTGAACTAGAAACACATCTACTTTTGAAATGAACAAATTGAAGACAGAAGCTGTGAACTAGAAACACATCTACTTTTGAAAATGAACAAATTGAAGAGAGAAACTGTGAACTAGAAACACATCTACTTTTGAAATGAACAAATTAAAGACAGAAGCTGTAACTAGAAACACATATACTTTTGAAATGGACAAATTGAAGAGAGAAGCTGTAACTAGAAACATATATACTTTTGAAATGGACAAATTGAAGAGAGAGGCTGTGAACTAGAAACACATCTACTTCTGAAATGGACAAATTGAAGAGAGAAACTGTGAACTAGACAGAAATCTACTTTTGTGATAATAATATTAATAACA
>JAXRKP010001211.1:20000-22500 GCA_037039925.1 Doris montereyensis
CGATGTTTGTACCAGTTCTCTGCTTGAAGTTACTACTTTTTATTGGTCCCTAGCCTCATTCTATGGTCTTTACATATCAGGGACAGAAATCTTCTTCTCCTGGTAGGCCTTGGAATGCCAGCATCGCTCCGTTTATAGATAATTCCCGGCGTATTGATCCCTTTCCACAGACGATGGAGGGCTGGTGGTGGTGATGGGCCCCCACTTTGAGTCTTCCCAAGGACTAGACAACGTCCACTTTACCCCTCCGACCTCGGCCCCTCCTTCGCAGCTTTCTCAAGTGAGTCGCCATGAATCCCTCTGAATTTCTAATCCCTACCATCTTCTACTTAGCACAATCTGCTATTCTCCCGTTACTCAACCTGTCATCAAAGATCTTTCTCACATCCAATGATGTTTGTTTTTACCCCCGTGCATCGATGTCACATGACCTAACGAAGAAGCGTAGAGTATTTCCCGGTTGTTTGGATATGAAGATTTCATTCTTCTTTCTCATACTAGTTTAGTTTACTTAAAAGACATGGATTGTAAAATAAATGTTTATTACAGAGGTTTAAATTTTGGTTGTTGGCGTTTTATCTATGTAATTAATGTGTTAAAACGGAAATCATAATATCATAAGGATAGAGGTAAAATAAATAAAGCAATACTGCTACGTCAATCGATACAATTTTCATTTCTCACAGTTATATGTCCAGGTCCAGGTTTTTTTACTATCGCCTGAATGCAGTATCAATAAGATCTGAATATGGTATTGTTCCAGACTTGGTTTATTTCGTAACGCAAATATAAAACTAAAATAGTTTCCATAGAAGCAGATAAGATAAGGAACCGTAGGCTACAGATGGAACAAAACGTAGCTAAAGGCATGAGAAGAATAGGTGTAGGCTACAGTTGGGAGTGAAAATGTAGTTCTAGGCTACAGATGGGAGCGAAAAAATAGCTGTAGATTTAGAGATGGGAACGCAAAAGTAGCGGTAAGCTACATGTGGGGGGGGAGGGGGTGGGGGAGTAGCTGTAGGCTACATGTGGGGGGGGTGGGGGAGTAGCTGTAGGCTAAATGTGGGGGTGGGGGGTGGGGGGAGTAGCTGTAGGCTACATGTGGGGGGGGGGAGTAGCTGTAAGCTACATGTGGGGGGAGGGGGTGGGGGAGTAGCTGTAGGCTACAGGTGGAGGGAGGGGGGTGGGGGAGTAGCTGTAGGCTACATGTGGGGGGGGGGGAAGTAGCTGTAGGCTACATGTGGGGGGGTGGGGAGTAGCTGTAGGCTACATGTGGGGGTGGGGAGTAGCTGTAGGCTACATGTGGGGGTTGGGGGAGCAGCTGTAGGCTACACAGTGAAAAATAAAGCTAAGCCACACACAAGAGAAGCGTGAAGCTTGACAGACACATGCATGCCTCGCGGGGTTGAATTTAATATAAAAATATGTAACTCAATCAAATGTACAAGTCTCCGCGACGTTCCATACCTGTTGCAAGGACTACTGGCTAGCTAAGGCAATAAAGGTATCAACATATGATCCGTATCCTCGCATAATCGCAAGGTCCTTGACTTTATTTCATGTTGTCCCCTGCAACCCATTTCATCTGTAGTCCGGCTCAACTCCCTGCAGTGCAGACGTTGTATCTGCCAGTCCAACGCCTTAACACCCTGACAGTATCCCTCTTGGCCTAGAGCTGACTTAATTCCCTCCAACGTGGTGAGGAATGCAGAGAACTATGTACTTTTCTAAGGCTACAATCCCGTGAACACATACTAACAATAGGTTGTCGTTCTTTTTTCTATCGACCAGGAATCTGTTGAATCAATGGCATTGTGATTTCATATTCCCAACAACATTGATTGCTTCAAAACACAACCAAAATCCCAGCTTTTATTGTGTGACGATCTATAGCCACTAGATGGTATGGTTACAATCACAATTAAATCACATGTCACCTCTATCCCTTCTATTTAATTGTATTGTGAAATTAATGCTTATTTAAGAAATGTTTTCATAAATATTTGATTTGTTCAGCTTGATTTCTTGTTTTTTAATAATGTCTGTACATTCAGGTCACGTGCCAAAGTGTTCTTCGTTTATATTTACTTAGCATGTCCACAGGTTACAGACGATTGGTGATCATTTCACACACATTCACACACATATACATATATACTCAAGAACAAAATTAAGTACATTTTTCTAAAGATGAAACAGTGTTTTCGTAAGCAATACTGCATTACATACCAATGTATCAATTGCAAGGGATTTTCAAAATCTACAGACTGGTGAAAACAGTTTTACAATGAATATATTAATAAAGCTGTAGTGAATTTTAGAAGACTCATACTTCAAAATCAAAAGTCACACATTTGTTAGAAATCTTAAAAGACTCCACGTCATGAGGGAAAGATCACCATGGTGATAAATGCATAGTACCAAAGAAAACCGATAGTTAACAGATAACAATAGATTGACAGGCGCGAAGCAGATATATGAAATGAGTCATACATTGTCA
>JAXRKP010001211.1:37500-60000 GCA_037039925.1 Doris montereyensis
AAATATAAGCGATGAATTCTAATTTCTATAGTATTAAATAACTTATATTGAAACGTTAGAAACAAATTCAGATATGAATGAAACGTATTTTATTGGAAATATTCAATATGGATTAGATAAGTTAAGAAAAGTAAAAAAGTTTAAGAAAGGAGATGGAACATTATTTTCATGTTCTATCAAAGACTATAAAGGAAATTACTGTTACATTCCATCGGATAATAATTGTTTTATTAAATGTTACTACTGATTGACTGAAAAGAAACATACAGAAAAGTACCCCAAAAATGTTTATAAGGAACATGGGGATAAGGATAAAAAATGTATTCCATTTGTAATGTCTAATCCTAAGTTTTCAAGATTTAATTAATGTTTTAACGATGTTGTAGAGTATTTTAATCCAAACGATAGAAATACTTACCCTAAAAAAGCCGATAAAACATATCTTCATATATTACCTTCATAATCCAAATAATTATTCTATTAGACATTATTGTTTAATTGATAGAAATAATAAAAGTAAAGCAATTACAGAAAATGAAACGAATTATAAACAAGAATGGAAAAAGTTAAATGAGGATGTAAAAAAAGTACAACTTATGGCTTTTTTTTGCTTTTTTTCTTTCATTTTTTTTCTCGTCATTTATATTTTTAATCATTTAAAAATATTAAATGTTCATACATATTCAATAGGAAAAAACGTAGAAATCATGTGAACTAACATCACCTCACATGCGATTTAATTTCTGAAAAATTCTAAGCACAAGCACACAAACCACAGCAAGTACAAAATTCCTTCTTTCCCTCAACCTATTTCATGCCACTCTCAATTTCTCTATTATTTCTCACTTTCATCTGCACACAAAATCTTCACTATTAAGGGAGGCGGGTTGTGGAGTGAACATTTTCCTGTTTGTTCCTATCAATTTAACTTATGTATATGTGTGATGGGTATGGTGTACTGAGTTGAAGTATATCGTTTTTTTCGGACGCTTCCGATTGTATGGAAACGGCGGCCATCATGGATTTTGCCCCAAATTTTACTAAGTTCAATATCAATAGGCTTTTTCATTAAAAAAAATAAATTTCAAACTTGGCACACACCTTAGTTGATACAATATTTACATTTTAATCGGATCAGATTTGTGTTTTATTAGAAAGTTTTCTTTTATGAATTTTTGAAAATGGCATATGAGAACAACCAAAAATATACAAAAATATTGTACAAAATATTCAGTTTTCCAAAACTATAATACATATAAAAAAAGCATTAGACCATTTTTGTTTGTTTTCTCCCACTCATCATTCATACCAAATTTCATGAAGATACGTTGAGAAAATAAAAAGCAGATAGGAAATAATAAACAAACAAGGATTTTTCAGAAAATTGTATTTTTTCTTATTTCTAATATTTGAATATATTTTCCCCCATAAACCTAAGAAAAGAGTAGTTTGAAACATCGTAAAACATCGAGAGGCTTCAAACTACTTCTTATTGACACTGTTTCAAGTGTACCAAATATTCATTTTGAGATGGCACCTTTATTTAGATAATAGGTTGTGCGGAATATGTTCGATATTATCCGGCCGATCTAAGGCGTATTCATAATAGATCCACAAATATTGGATAACGTTTATCATTGATGATCAAAATGAGTACCAACTTGCCGAAAATTTAGAGAATATTTCTGGCTTTTATTGTATAATAGCTGTGTTGAAAGATAGGCCTGTATTGTTTCTAAAAATCGTATCAATTCAAACAAATCGATACTGAGCTTTTTTATGACACCATTATGACGGGAATAAACTGCTCTATTAACTAGTATGATAGACTAGATATGTCGCCTTTTCGGCAAAAAATGGCATTGCTAGAACCCCTCCCCCAAACCAGTGACCCATGAAACGTTCAGTACTTTCTACATGTACCACTGCATCTCAAAAACGTTCCTCAATGGAATTGTTAAATGAAATAGATGGAAAAAATCTACTAGTAGAAGAGAAAGTTATTCCAGCAGTCAGCTTGCATTTCAATAGAGCAAATGATCCAAATGTCTGGCTCGTGTAGGCTAGAGAGATAAGAACTCTTCAATTAGGATTGAAGGGTACTTCAATTTTTTTTTTAATAGAAATAATTTATCAACTTCCTTCATAATGAGCTTAGGGTAATAAAAGACATGTTTTTATCATTTTTCTATTTTAGAGGAAAAATAATGTGCCTCACACAAAATTGCAGGATTATTTACATCTATACATAATATCAAGTTTCGTTTTTTGGGTGGTACAGTTTCTGCATGTTCTGTATTGGGATTTTTCAACGAAGCTGAATTAATAATAGACTTAAGCATTTCCTTTTCAACAAGGTTAGCAAAATCATGAAGGTTTGTTTAGGTAAATAGGATCTGCAATTGTGTACAAATTATTGATGGGAATTAGATTCAAAGCTTTGGAAACCATTGACTAATATGTGGACCGGTTCTAAACTTTGTCTTATTCAGAACTCTAAGATATAGTTTTGCTTTGAATCTTCTATATAGAATCAATTTTCTGATTTGTATCAAGTTTCCAAATTTTTCCATTGATTATCCACAATTATCATTGTTCTTGCTCAAATTAAACATAACAGCTGTGGGTAAAATTAAAAGGCTCACACACCCTAGTTTTGTTCTGGTTCTAGTTCTATTGATTTTGGTTTTATTTTCTTCTATTATCTTAACGTAACACCAGCTTTAAAAACTTTGGGAAGTTTTAACACCTTCAGGCCAGTAACAGAAATGGAAGTTGAAATGATCTTAAAAAAAGAAAAAGATAGTAGAATTAATGATCACCACTTTGAAGTTTACAGTTAGCTCATTTGGGTAACTCCCATGGCCAAATTTTGATAGCCCTTCTCATAAAAAAAATTAGTTTCCTACAGGGGTTGTATTATAAATAAATATGATTTATGACGAGTGAGAGAGGAATTTGTTGAAGTCATAAAATTATGACAATGAAGGATGAAATCTCTGCTCAGGAATCCTAATTACTTTGTTTTACCTCTTATACATGTGTACTAAAGCATTTTGAAATAAGTGAAGCTCATGTATACAATACAATGTATAGCTATGAAGCAGACAAAGAAGAAGGTATAGACCTCCAGACGCAAACATATGATATTGAAACATTTGCAGATGAAACTGGAAAACAAGTTCCATATGCTCTAGCATCGATTAGTTTAAATCTATTTAATAGTTGTCTGGAGAAAAAACATTATGTGAAGAAAACATACCCGAAGATAAATATGAAAGCTTAGTAAATAAACACATTAGATTATTTATAGGTGAAGATTGTATTGAGCAATATTTTAAATACGTATCAATAATAAAATCTCTCTCTTTACTTTAATTGCTCATAATGGATCGGGCTTCGATTCTGAAATTATAATCGAAAATGTCCATATGTCAAAACCTCCTATAAAAAGAGGCAACAACTTATTGAATGTAACTCTTTAACCCTTTATTGAAAAGAAATGGCAGACATGTAATGAAACAAAAAGAACAGAAAATTCATTTAAGATGTTCCTTTCAACATGTGAAAACAAGTTTATTAAAATGGGTTTAGATTATAAACTTCAAGGAATATTCAAAAGATTGATTTCGATATTTAAGGGAATAAATAAAGACAACTATTTAGAAAGACAAAAATGAATGAATTCCATATTAAAAAATGATGTTCTTCGTTTTAGCTAGTTGTGTGTCTTTATATAATTTAATGATGAGAGATCTGACTAGACAAAAATGCAATGGAATTTAACTCTCATCGTCAGTAACATTTAAATCATGAATGAAGAAAATGAATGAGAAAGAAGAAAAAATGTATGCACATTCTTATAAGTTAACAAGAACATTTGTTAGAAAAAGAAAAAGTGTTAAAAGAGGAAGGGCTGCTGCTAATATCCAGAAGTTTGAAGTACTAGCTAAATATTTAGGTGATCCTAAAACATTAGAAACAAGAATTGAATTTATGGATAAGTATAATAAACTTAAAGAAGAAATAAAAAAACATTAAAGAAGTATTAGTTAAACATTTAGGTGATCCTAACGAATTAATGGAGGAGTATAATAAATCCGAAAAAGATTCTCCTATTCTTAAAAATATTCCAATTTTCTCCGAAGGATATATTAACAAAAAGTCATTTATGGAATGACGAAACATTGAAAACTATACTGATGATATAAAATATTCAAAAAAATAAAAACGCAATCAATTTTAAATTGAAGAGCATATTGGAGATGAATTAAAAAAATAATCTCGTTTAGGAACCTTTCTTCTGTCTCACTTTAAAAGATTAATGAATGATATTATTCTAGAGATTCTGGGTTTAAAGAACGTTATATTTATTACACTGATTGTGATAGTGTTTATGTTAAAGAATATGTTATTAAAATATTGAAAGAAAATAAATTTTTAGATGATGTGGAATTGGGTAAACTATCCAATGATTTAGACAACGGTGCATCTATGGATTGTTTTTAGCACCCAAAAGTTAAGATAGTCTACATAATTGATAATGAAGGGGTATTATAACAAAACAAACATTTAAAGGTTTTCAGAAGGTTTTCTGATTTTATTAAAATGTTTAACAATGAAAAGATTGTTTACCTACAAATGCCTTTCCTAGATGGTTATATATTGCAATTGCCTTTTGGATTCTCTGGCTGATTTCTTCTCTTAGTTTTCCCTCTGAGTTAACCATTACTCCTAGGTAATTGTAGCTTCGAACTTGTTCTAAATTCTTCCTGCCCAATTTAAGATTTTGTGTTTTAGCTTCCCTAGTTACTGGATTTGTTTTGGTTTTCTTTGCATTTACTCTCATTCCTCTTTGATTTAATTCATTATTCATTATGTTGATATTCGACTGAAGGTCCCTTTCTCATTTTCCAAATAGAACTAAATCATCAGCAAATGAAAGCATTGATACATTTACTGGATTGAGCTTCCACATATCTACATTCATTTTCTTGATTTTTGAGGAGGCCTTTGCGACTGAATCCATAAGTGTGATAAACAAAAGTGGACTTAGGAAACAACCCTGTCTTACTCCTATATTTATATCAAATTCTTCAGATACATTTCCATCTACTCTCGCTGCACATGTTGGTTTATTGTAAAAACTTTTAATGGCTTTTATTAAATTTTGCTCTTCGTTGTGTTCTTTTAAAGAATGCCATAGTTCGTCTCTCCTTACAGTGTCAGATGCTTTTTTTAAGTCAATAAAACACAGGTGCAAATCAATGTTTCTCTCAAGGAATTTTTCTATTATTTGTCTAATTCTAAATATATGATCTTGTATACTTCTTTCTGGTCTAAATCCACTCTAGTGTTCTTCAATCTGATCCTCTACTCTTTTCCTTAGTCTCATTTCCAGAATCCTGGCATACACTTTTCCTAGTACGCTAAGTATGCATATTCCTCTATAGTTTGAGCATTCCATAGTTCATCCTTTCTTGTGTATTGATACTACCGTTCCATTCTTCCAGTCGTCTGGCACCTGTTTTGACTTCCATGCTTGTTGACATGTTGCATGTAATAGCTTGTCTGCCTCTCTCCCTTGGTTCTTAATCGTTTCTTGATAAACTTGATCTGCTCCTGGGGCCTTTCCTAATTTCACTTTTCTTATAGCTGTTTGAATTTCTTCCATTGAGATATCTACATCTCCAGCTGTCTCATCTCCATTACTTGTTACTCTTAAAAATGATCTGTAATCCTTGTTTCATATGTTCTGGAGGGATTATATAATAGTTGAAAATACTTTCTCCACGTTTCCACGTTGGCTGTCTCCTTTCTTGATTTCTTCTTTGGCGTTCTTAGTTTGTCGTATTGGGCATGCTTTGGTCTTACTCATGCTCTTCATTGCTCCCAAAACAGCTTTTGATTTCCTTGATGGCTTTCTTAGAGTCTTTGTCCAAACTCTTCCACTGTTCTTGTTTTGCTTTCTTACTCCCTCTTTGGCGATAGCTCTTTATTCACATAATCTATCCTATCCTCTGGTCTCTTTGTTTGCAAAGTATTTCTTCCAGGCATCCTTCTTTCTTTGATCTTAGTGTTGACATTTTCATTCTACCATGCTGTTCTTTTTATCCCGGATTGTACATCTGTTTTACTATTGGTTTATTTAGTTCTTCTATTTTTGAGTTTAGTAGCTTTCTTCTCTTTCCTTTTCTGCTTGTTTTCTTCATTTAATAATCTCATTTTGGCTATCACTAAGTGATAATCACTAAATATTTCAGCTCCTCTGTTTACTCTTGCATCTATTGTACTTTTTTTAAAAAAGGGAGCTGCTAACTATTATGTAGTCTATGATTGACTATTCACATCTGTCTTCATTTACTCTTGTATATTTGGGGATATCTTTATGAGGAATAATGTGTTAGCTATTTTCATGTTACGCTTTAGGCAAAAATCTATTAGTTTCTCTCCATTTGGAGAAATTGTTGTCTCTCCTTCTTCTTTACCTATTTCTCCTCCTGATGTTTCTACATTGTTACCTAATCTAGTGTTTAAATATCCTAAAACCATTAGTTCCTGTTTGAGTTTGAGAATCTCTGCAGCTATTTGTAAATCATTTTCGAAGATATTTTTTTCTTCTTTAGTTGCGTCTTCATTTGGTCCATAAGCTATTAATAATTTAATTTCTCGTTCTTTTGGTTTAATCTCTAATAGCCGTGGGCTTATACATTTTCAACTGTCTAGTAGCATTTCTTGCCTTTTATGAATTAGGATGCCTACTCCTGCTCTAGCTCTATCTTTGACATCTACTCCTGAGAAGATTAAAGTATGATTTGGTCCTACATTTTCTATTCCTTGTCCTTTTTTCTTTGTTTCTGTAATAACGAAATGTCTACTTCGAATTTTTCCATTTCTTCAACTAATTGTAACTCTTTTCCATTTATTGCCCTAATATTCCATGTTTCAGAAACCACAGTCCGTCTTCTTTTTCAGAGTCGTCTTCAAAAGTTCAAGCCGGGTATACATACATATATATATATATATATATATATATATATATATATATATATATATATATATATATATATATATATATATATATATATATATATATATATATATATATATCTTTGAATCAGTTTGGTTTTGATTAAGATGAGGATTGGCCTACTGTACCCTAGGTAAATGGTGGGACTGCCACCTTGAAGCCCCCTACCAGGCCTTGTTATTTTCTGTCAGGGTTAACTCCTTAGCCTTTGGTCGCTCAAAACCAGTCCGCAAGTCAGCAGGTCGTCATTTTCTGTCAGGGTTAACTCCCTTAGCCCTTGGTCAACCAAGACCTGTCTGTAAGGCAGCAGGAGACTCGTGGAAGGGTGGGATCGCCTGATCACCGTACAGGTGTTTACCTGTCCACTGCCCGGTCCGGAGAAGTACTAGTACTCAATCTCTATTCAAATTTCTCACCAGTAAGAACAGTTAGTGTTTGACTTAATCTTTTATAAACGATATCATATTTTATTTCTTTTCTAATTAGTGTCAATAGTTTATTTTCATATTCCAAACTTAGCTTAATATGGGAATAAACCATGATATCTTTTTTAAGTTTACTTTTCCATTGTTCGTCATGGTGTTTCCTAAAATAGTAGTAGTTCCATCTGCAGTATTTCCTACTTTTCAAACTTAGCAATAATAGCATCTTTATCTTCAGATTTTCTATAAAATGATAGTTTATGATCAATACCAAACATTACTTTATTATATGTTTGGCAAAATCCAAATATAAAGTTTAAGTGAATTGAAAAACTAAATGACCCCTTTCCCTTTTCAATAATAAAGTGATGTCTTACGTTAAAACCATTCGTTCCGAAATGATTACTTCCTTTCTCTTTACCATAATTGATTCATCCCTTTTGTCGTCTCAAAACCTCCTGGGTATTTCAGATACCCCATCATCGTGGTTGTCTCTCCTGTATTATTTATACCAATCTCTTGTCTACCAGCGGTGTATTTTATATTAGCATTATTAATTAAAGAAAAACAAATACACAATTTCATTGCATTATTAATTAAAGTTATTTTATCTTTGTCATCATAATTGCTTTAGTCAAAGTTACCATTTTTTAAGAAGAACATTTCTAATTCACCTTCAATTTACCAACACTAAGCTATTGTTTTGAAACTTTCAGTTATCCAATATCTAAAATAAACGTTTTGATTATTAATCAGGTCATGTTCCCTACTTTGATATAGATTAAGATTACTCGAATCTAGTTTATGTTCACGATATTTATTTCAGATACTTTCGTCTTTAAAATTTGTCCATTTTTATAAGAAGAACATTTCATCATTTGTAATGTTTGATTTAAAAAAAGCAATTTGGTCAATCAGATACTGGTTATTTATTTTAATTTTATTTAGATTATACCAACACTAAGCTTTAATTGTTTTTGGAGATGATCTTGTTGCAAAGTTGTTGTTATTTGTTTTACAGTTATCCAAAATAGAGTATCTAGATTTTCAACAGTCATGTTTGATCCTTCTGATAAAAAGAAATAAAAAACGTTGACCAAATGCTGGTTCTTTTCAGATCATTCATGTCATTTTAAAATTTTTAGAATAAAAATCAAGAGCCGTTTGATTATTAATCTTTTTATTTGAAGCAATAAAATACTCACCATGATGCTTTTTAATACAGTTCAGTTTTCATATTCTGTAACTGGAACTACTTAACCAAACATTTACCTGAGTTATATATTCTCAATATATCCAGCGAATGCACTTTACAAATAACTGTACTATGTCTTAACTTTGATATTAATATCCCATTCGTGTTTATCTTTAATTAGCTTCGATTTGTTGTTATAAAGTACACCATTAAATTTTATATTCTTTTCTACTTTTTCTTTATCAAATAATTTTAGATCATCTGGTAAATTAATTTCATTTCAATACCATATAATCTCAAACCATATAACCCATTTTTTCCTTGACTATTAAAACCTTCTACATTTTGTAAATCATCAAGATTAATCTGATAACTATGAAAAGGAGATATCATTTTATTATCATCATCGTATTCTTCATCTGACGCTATGTATCCAAATTTATTAACACTCATTTTATTAGTGATAAAATTATATCATCAAAATCATAACCAGAAGCTATTTTCTTCAAATAATATAAATAGAGATTACACCAAAAATAACCCGATTTTTGTATTTGATAATTTTCTTATTCTAAAGCAGGTTGAATATCATATGAACCAAAATAATATTTCTTATCGTCCTTTTTATAATAACATACCTGGTGATGACGAGTCGGCAAGATTAATTATTCCACATTCTTTCTAAAAAAATACTCCTCTGAATTTTTTATATTTTTTATTGTTTTATAGAATCCTTTAAATCATAGTTTGATAAGAATTAAATCTTCAATGCTTGCACATTCAGCAAAATCATCACTACGTTCAATTTATTTCTTTATAAAAAATGGATCACATATATAATCTCAAATATAAAAGGAGAACAGATACCTCAGATCTAGCAGAAAAAAGGACAAAAAATGATAGATTTATGTTACAGGGTAGATATGTTGTATGGTATTATAAAATCTAGATTTATCGCGAGTGAACTGAGACCCGCTAGACTACCTAGAGCAAGATTTTTAGCTATAGCCGGTGCAACTCTTTTTGCGATGTTTAGTAAAAAACTTCTAGCTAACCCCATTGATGAAACAATAAATACTCATTCTACTTTATTTTTATTATACTGTAACTCTGCTTTACTATGTTTAATATTAACACTTTTTCCATTCTCAAACGCATTATATATTTTTTCAATTTGTGTTTTAGTTAATGCAATCAAATCATCACCAACATCTGAGACTCTAATAATAGCTGACATTTTGTTTTTCATAGCAAGTTTAATCTGTTCTTTCTGTCCTTCACAAATATTTAATCTTTGTTCGATATATCTTGTAGTCATTTTCTGATATGAAATTTAAGATAACATTTATCTAGATTAATAATATTATTATCCTTATCTTTATTTGAAATCATAATTTTTTTAAATTTTCTTTAATTGTGATAGATCAGTTTATTCGGTTTTTCATTTATATTATTTTCTCTGTGAAAAAAATGAATAAACAACAGGGGATTCTTTATCATTGAAATAATGATTTTTAATACAATTAACATGAATGTTTATAGGATCGTTGAACGCTGTTGATTCTATAACAGTGCGTCAGAATGCATATATTTCCTATTAGATTTATATTCATACGTTTTATGTCTATTAAATCTCAAAACATTATCAAGTTTAATCTTTAAATCACTCATTATATGTATGTTAATTTGCTATCTAAAATTATTTTAAAAATACCATTTGGCATTTCTTTTTGGAATAACGTTTCCTATATTCATTATATTCTATTTCCATTATTTTTCCAAAAAATATTATTTAACTTGGGTAAGTCATACCATCCTTCATAAATCATAAGTTCCTTCCAACTTTATTTTCTTTTATAACTAATAGTCGCATTACCATTAGAAATCTTGAACAATTGAATGGGTTGAATCACAACCAAAACTAATTCACAATTTTCACAATTAATCGGTTTATCAAACGTTTTTTTCTAAGGTATTATTAAGAACAATGGTATAACTTTCTTCGTTAACATATTTTACCACCACTCAATCCATTGTTTATTCTACGTCTTAGTTCTCTTTTATTAACATCTAATTTTTCAATTTGTCTTTGTTCTATTTCAACACTTTGATTTATCTTTTGTATTTGAAGACCTTATTCGTTATCACGTATTTTTATTTTATCATTTTTATTTTCAGTTTTTAATACACCAAATTTATGCTGCATTCATTTCTCATAAAAAAGATTATGGCCTCACTTCTCGCGTAAAGGAAATCTTATAGTTACTTCTTCACCTCTAAAATCTAATGGAATATTATTTTGATCTGTAATCTTTACCTTAAAATCGCTTATATCATTTAATGTTACTGGTAAATATATAGGATTGTGGGAGTCTGAATGATTTTATAACTCGGAACAACTTGGGGGGGATGGGGGTAATATATAACCAGGATTGGGAACCACTTACAATTGAACCATTAATAATATTAATGTGAATGAAAATACTATTTATAGCTAGGATGATTACGATATTTTCTGACGGGTGTACTCCTGCTTTATACACGTCTTTAATAAATCCTAAAAATATTTTTGATGCTATTATTATGCGTGAATTTAACTTTTGTATCCTTCTTTTATATCTAATATAGATTTCAAGGTATTTAGATTGGCAGCGAATTGAAACGCGTCTTCGTCGTCATTCTTTTTTTAGCTGTCTTTCTATCTCTTTATTCAAACCGTTACATTCATACGATACAACAGGAATAATAAGTTCTTTTGTTTTATCCTTTATCGTGTATCTCATTACATTATTATAAGATGGAATGTTTGGGAAGCTGTCGTAACTTTCCAAGTCCACGAATGCGATCTCGTATTGTCTATTTGGATCAAGTTCTAATGGAGGATTAGTTTGTAGTAAAGAGATGTATTTTTACTGACTGTAATTTGATGATTTTCTTTAGAGATGTATTCTTATTTATTTGCTTAAGTTCTGCAATTATTTCTTTTCCAATTTTATTATCCATTTTTTATTTGGTAAAAAGGGTCATACAGTTTTGGGGAAAAAGAAATTATCCAAATTATGTCTGTATTTACCATTCTCTAATGAAGAAGAATCATCTATTGTTAAAAAGTTATAATGATTACACCAACAGTATTCACACAGCCTTTTAAACTCACCATAATCCATATTCGTTAAAACATAATCTTGATAAATATGTTGTATATTTTTATTGTCTTGTTTAAAAAGACATATGAAGTTAGAATTTCTCTGATTGTTTGTCGAGGTAATCTAAAATAACTTTGAGATAAATAGAAACAGTGAGTATTTGATTGTCTACCACGTATACAATAATCATTACACTTATTTTGTTTTTCTAACAACGCACCATCAAATATCATTAGATTTTTAGCACTCGATTATAAATCTTTTGGATTAATTATTTGATTAACCATCTTCAAAGTATTTGCAATTGATTGGATTTTTTATGGATTTGTTTTCCTATTTTCTTTATTACTTCATAAGGAGAAATATTTTTGTTTTATAATACTCTCTCTATTATTAAAAATATTGACTATTACCTCCTTATCTAAATTATTATCAAACTCACACTTCATTATCTTATATTTTATTTGAAATAAAGACTTCCTTTAAACTATTAATATATCATAATCTAATAGATCAGGTTTTAACAATAGATTTAACATTAAATTGTTTTCCACATCCTGATTTACCAACTCTGATTGATTTCGGTAATATTCGTGAATTATTTCTAGTTGATTGCTCTTCCCAATCTAGATTAGTATCCAGTTTATTGGAGGAAAATATCAAAACATATTATTATTAAGTATGCATTTTACCTATAGAGGGGAATCCCGAGAAACGTCTTTAGCATTATGTGGAAAGACCTTACATTAACACGTTTGATGGTTTTGAGATGTCCTGCGCTTACCGAAGTGGAGCGTGGTGCGTCCATGATATCTCAAAACTCTATATAACTTAGGTGTCGATCCACTTACCTGCATTGGGGAAGCTAGAGAGAAGCTCAACCGATAAGCCACAGTTAGAAATTATGGAGTCAGTCAGCCTTATACGCAACCACACACCAAGCGGATTAATTAAGCAAGTAAGTCCAGCAAGAAGATGGGCATTATTTTAACAGGTATTTTCATTTGGGATGTGTCTTCGAACACAGTGAATAAGGCTGACCCATTGTGAAGCATTGCCATGAACACGTATTTCGTTACATGTTATTATTTTATTTATAAATTCATGCCTTTTGCAAATTGATTCCTCAAATCTCTACACGCAATCAAAATGCAACTACCGTCAATCAAACTTTTCAGACTTTATCCATGCGAGATTTCTGTCCATGCGGCAATATCGGTGATGCTTTTGCGACCATTTCCTGTATAACCGGCTTCACGTATTTAAGTGTGATAAAGGTTGTTGGCCGACCTTGGTGATGCCTATCATCACATTCATTAAAGTCTCACCTTCCTTTAATCTAGCGAACCACTCGAAACGACGAACCCGACTTGCGGAATTCTGCCCCGAAAGCATCGCTTAGCCTAATACTATCACAGATCCGTGCGCTTAAAACGAAATTTAAAGCAATCCTTATACCGTGCATTCTTTATGAGCAGTCATCTTACTGTGCATGTAAGGTAAGAAAGGGAGTCTTGATACATTAATTCGATTGTACGTCGATAAAGAATATTTCATATTGTCCGAGAAGTATTGTGTAGTAGAAGAAATGTAAATTGTACATCGTCTACACCATCCCAATGTATCGTTGTGCGGAAGTAATGTTATGCAGTTAGTGCAGTGGATACATTATTATTTTCAAATTCAATAAATAGTTTTTGACGAATGTGAACTGATTTTAACTACATTGTCTTGACGCATTATTATGCATTCACTGCATTATAGTCAAAACCACGATACCTTACACTTCAAGCATAAATTCGTATCTCTCATCGCCATAAAACAGACATCGTCACCTGTATGTACGTGAGCGAAGGAGGATGGCGCTTAGCAGTCTTCACGGTTGACTACGTCCTGTTTGTGACTTCCTTGGTCGCTTCCTTGGTATCGGCCTTGGCGTCATTCTCAAAGGTCAAAGTTCAAAGACCAAGGAAGGTTATTTTTATTGGGAACAGACAGATGAAAGGATTACCAGTGGCGGTGTCTTTACTGGTAAGTGCTTGAAAAATTATCATCACACAGCATATACATATATCAGCTAAAGAATCATTGTTTTTGTAAAACACATTGCTGTTCGGTTTTGTGGTTTTCTAAGATTGATTCCCCCCTCCCCCCCAGGAAGTTCACTTTTGATGGATTTGTATACATCTATCTATTTTGGGTTTTTTAAATCATTCACACATGTTCATTGAGTTCGAGTGTTGAGTTAAAGAAACAGAATGTTCACGAACACATGTGAAACCAGGCCTCATGTCTGTAATCATCCCATGAAGTTGAACGGACTAAGACATCACGGCGATTGCTTCAATCTCAGATGTTCGGGGTTTCTGTCAAACAGGACGAGACCAGAAGGCAGAGTTTACAGTTCATCGTCATCACACGCAACACCGTGAAACAAACCCAAACAGTGACGAAAGGAGCTGTATCGAAAGTAGTGTAGCATAGTCATGATATAGATATGATATGAACATGATATATACATGATTATAAACAGATATAGAATGTGATATATATATATATATATATATATATATATATATATATATATATATATATATATGATATGACATGATATAGATATGATATGACATAATATAGATGTGATATGACATGATATAGATACAATATGACATGATATAGATACGATATGACATGATATATATGATATGATTTGATATAGTAATGATATGAACATGATACAGATATGATAGGAACATGATATAGATATGATAGGAACATGATATACATATGATACGAACATGATATAGATATGATATAAACATAATATACATATGATACGAACATGATATAGATATGATATAAACATGATATACATATGATACGAACATGATATAGATATGATATGGCATGATATAGATATGATATGACAGGATATAGATATGATATGACATGATATAGATATGATACTGCAGGATATAGATATGATATGACATGATATAGATATGATATGGCATGATATAGATATGATATGACAGGATATAGATATGATATGACATGATACAGATATAATATGACATGATATAGATATGATATGACATGATATAGATATGATATTAACATGATATAGATATGATACGAACATGATGTAGATATAATATGGCATAATATAGATATGGTATGAACATGACATAGTATATGATAGACAGATATAGATATGATATGAATATGATAATAGATATGATATGAGATGATATAGATATGATATGAACATGATATAGATATGACATGACATGATATAGATATGATATGACATGATATAGATATGATATGACATGATATAGATATGATATGAACATAATGTAGATGATATGACATAATATAAGTATAAAATTAACTATGGAATGCTCAAACTATAGAGAGATATCACTACTTAGTTGTTCCAGGAAACGTAAATGCCAGGATACTGGAAATGAGACTAAGGAAAAAGTAGAGGATCAGATTGAAGAGCATCAGAGCGGATTTAGATCAGGATGAAGTGTACAAGACCACATATTTACAATTAGACAAATAATAGAAACATTCCTTGAGAGAAACATTGACTTGCACCTGTGTTTTATTGACTTAAAAAAGGCATTTGACACTGTGAGGAAGGACGAACTATGGAATTCCTTAAAAGAACACAACGTAGAGCAAAATTTAATAAAAAGCTATTAATTTTTTTTTACAAAAACCAACAATTGCAGCGAGAGTAACTGGAAATGCATTAGAAGAATTTGATGTAGATATAGGAGTAAGACAGGTTGCTTCCTAAATCCTCTTTTGGTTATCACATTTATGGATTCAGTCGCAAATACATCCTCAAAATGAAGAAAATGAATGTAGGTATGTGGAAGCTCGAAACCAGTAAATGTATCAATGTTTATTTGCTGATGATTTAGTTCTGTTTGGAAAATCAGAAAGTGGCCTTTAGTCGAATATCAACATTCTGAACAAATGAACTAAATAAAAGGACAGGACAGGCATTCTGGAGAAAGATCCTCTAGGGCAACTGACCCATACACCGAAAGATAGAATGGGAACTGATAAAGAAAGCAAGAAAAGAAAGATGACATAATATAGATATTATATTGACATGATATACATATGATATGACATGATGTATACATAATTATAGACAGATATAGACGTGATACCAACATGACGTGATGTAGACATGATATAGACATGGCATGATATAAACATGATAGAGTCATGATATAAGTATGACATCAATGTGATGTAGACATGATATGATATAAACATGATAGAGTCATGATATAAGTATGACATCAATGTGATGTAGACATGATATGATATAAACATGATAGAGTCATGATATAAGTATGACATCAATGTGATGTAGACATGATATGATATAAACATGATAAAGACATGATATAAGTATGACATCGATGTGATATAGACATGATATGAATAAACATGATAAAGACATGATATAAGTATGACATCGATGTGATATAGACATAATATGATATAAACATGATTAAGACATGATATAAGTATGACATCGATGTGATATAGACATGATATGATATAAACATGATAAAGACATGATATAAGTATGACATCGATGTGATATAGACATGACACGATATAGACATGATTATAGACACATATAGACGTGATAGACGATATATATATATATATATATATATATATATATATATATATATATATATATATATATATATATATATATATATATATATATATATATATATATATATATATATATATATATATATATATATATATATATATATATATATATATATATATATATATATATATACATGATATAAATATGATATCGACATGATATAGACATGACATGATATAAACGTGACAGAGCCGTGATATAAATATGACATCGACATGTTATAGACATGGTATTGCCATGATATAAATATGACATCGACAAGATATAGACGTGACAGAGCCATGATATAAATATGACATCGACATGATATATACAGGATAGAGCCGTGATATAAATATGACATCAACATGATATAGACGTGTTAGAGCCGTGATATAAAAATGACATCGACACGATATAGACATGACATGATATAAACATGCTATAGCCATGATATAAATATGACATCGACATGATATATACAGGATAAAGTCATGATATAAATATGACATCGACATGATATAGACGTGATAGAGCCGTGCTATAAATATGACATCGACATGATATAGACATGACATGATATAAACAGGATAGAGCCGTGATATAAATATGACATCGACGTGATATTTACATGATAGAGTCATGATAGAAATATGACATCGATTGTGATATAGATATAATATGATATAAACATGATAGAGCCATGATATAAATATGACATCGGCATGATATAAACATGATAGAGCCATGATGTAAATATGACAACATGATGTAGACATGACAGGATATAAACATGCTAGAGCCATGATATAAATAGGACATCGACATGATATAGACATGATAGAGCCATTATGTAAATATGACATCGACATGATATAGACATAACATGATATAAACAGGATAGAGCCATGATATAAATATAACATCGACATGACATAGACATGATAGAGCCATGATATAGGATATGACATGGACATGATATAGACATGATAGAGCCATGATATAGATATGACATCGACATGATGTAGACATGATAGAGATTTGATATAGGCAGGATATTGATATGACATCGACATGATATAGACATGAAAGAGCGGTGATATAAATATGACATCGACATGATACAGACATGATAGCGATTTGATATAGGCAGGATATTGATATAATATAGATATGATAAAGATTGATAGAGGCAGGATATTGATATGAGATAGATATGATAGAGATTTGATATAGGCAGGATATTAATAGGATTCAGACATGATACAGATTTGATATAGGCAGGATATTTAAATGATATAGACGTGATTTAGATTTGATATAGGCAGGATATTTATATGATAAAGACATGATCATAAGAGCGAAAGCGCGACAACTGCAAGGGAGTAAACACATACACATTACACTCGCAAGATAGAATCGAACCTGTGATCTCTGCATCGGAACCCATCGTCTCGCCAATAGGGGGGACAACGCACTATGGCTCTTATAACTAAACTCTCCTTTATGTCGAGACGATGACTCACGATGAGAACGTCACAGCTTTCAATCTGTCTAGTGTCTGTGTGATTTCTTCTGTCGATTCCCTTGTACTTGTCTTATGTTTTCCCTTGTAGACTTTTATCATCTTTATCATGAACTCAACGTATTACACTAGTGGAGAGTAAGTGTGACGTCGCAGTCAATCGTTTTTTGACGAAACAGGAATGTATCATATCCACACAATGTAAAAAAGAAAGTAGGTCCTATATTCAGAGTTGAGCGTGGGGTAATCAGGAAACAGAGGAATCCTGATATTTTTTCTAGGCATACGGCCGTATAGTGTGGTAGTTTGCCATTGCTATCAATGCCGCTTTTTACTTTTTGCCGAGTGTGAACAGACCGAGCTACCCATTTCGCTGTTTGGTCGACAGGAGGGCCAGAAAACGTTGCTCAGACTGGCAATTGAAGTTGAGTCTCCTGGATAGTAGTCAGACGCTCTATCAATTGAACTACCGCCACACAATGTATATTTACATTTGATTGAATCAGCTTCGTAGTTTTCTGCCTTCTGTTTTTTATCCCTTATATGAAAATTGCTGGCTGTTGGTGGAGAGATACAAGATCTGTCCGACCACGAGGCGTGACTACATTCATATTATTTATGCCTTATCATCCCTCCCTTCCAGGGGTCTGGATACAAATTATTTGCCATCTGCCATGCTATTCAGGGAACTCGGTAGTCCAGAGGCAAGGTGTCGTCCTCTCAACCAAAAGGTAGCGGGTTCGAGCCCCTGCCAACGATTGACAAATAAATGTTCTTGATATTGTTTCGAGTAAATCTACCTCCCTCCTCCCTCCCCTTTTTCCTTGTCAAGGTAGGTGGATCGACACCTAATCTGATCGAAGACGGACGATAAAAGGAGGCCACGTGTACAGATCACAATACTCTAAGCACGTTAAAGACCCCTTGGCTGTTTTTTTTAATCCTACCCAAAAACCCCGAGAGCACCTTAGTTGTGAATGTGGGTAAATCACATCAAACAAACCATGCTATTCATCTTCCGTGTAGGCTCATCGCAAATGCCCCCCCGCCCCTAGCAACGACTGAACGTTTTGGGTTTATTTCTCATTTCAAAGGTTACCTACCAGTCGTCCATTATGATGCTTGAGTTCCAGCGAAGTCTACATATACGGTCCGTCCATCTTCATCGCTGGACTTGGGTTTTTTGCCGGAGATTTGGTTGGAGCCTTCATCACTGCGCCACTCTTTCGTCCCCTGCGAATAACCAGCTTTCCACGTGAGTGCAGCTAGATAATGTAATGGAGATGTTTAATGAAAATATCTTCTAGATAGTGCAACGTGGGATAATCGGAACACGAGCCTTAAACACTATTGCATCTATCCTAAATTTGTGGGGAAAAAAGATGCGTGGACTCCAGTAGAAACAATTTAAGTAAAAAAATGTGTTTGAATAATGTACAGTTTTAACTGCAGATTTGTAAAACATGCAGTGGAAAAGAGAGATAGAGGGGAGAGAGAGAGAGAGAAAAGGGAGGAGAGAGAGAGAGAAAGAGGAGAGAGAGAGAGAGACAGAGAGAGAGAGAGAGAGAGAGAGAGAGAGAGAGAGAGAGAGAGAGAGAGAGAGAGAGAGAGAGAGAGAGAGAGAGAGAGAGAGAGAGAGAGAGAGAGAGAGAGAGAGAGAGAGAAGAGAGAGAGAGAGAGAGAGAGAGAGAGAGAGAGAGAGAGAGAGAGAGAGGAGGAGGGAGGGAGGGAGGGAGGGAGGGGGAGGGAGGGAGGGAGGAGGGAGGGAGAGGGGAGGGAGGGAGAGGAGAGAGAGAGAGAGAGAGAGAGAGAGAGAGAGAGAGAGAGAGAGAGAGAGAGAGAGAGAGAGAGAGAGAGAGAGAGAGAGAGAGAGAGAGAGAGAGAGAGAGAGAGAGAGAGAGAGAGAGAGAGAGAGAGAGAGAGAGAGATACAAATGGAAAATGAGCTTTTTAAAAGAAGTGCAAAGTATACATAATATCTCGGGGGGTGGGTGGGGGGTGGGGGGAATTCGGTAGTCAAAAATAAAACTGAAGAAGAAATGAAAGCAACGCTACAAATCGATTGACATAGATCTAGTTTTGGGAAAAAAAACACAGATGATTTTCGAGACAAAGATCTCCCAGTGTCCATGAAAAAAAATTATTCAATCAATGTGTGCTACCTATTATTACATACGGTTGTCAGAACTGATCAATATCGAAGAAACTAGCAAGAATACTGTAAACCACCAAGAGAGCAATGGAGAGAAAATGCTATAATAGTACCAGACTCCATGATAAGATCTCTTGCTTCGAAATAGAAAAAGGAACAAAAGGTCGCTGACGTCCGCAAACACCCACTCAGACAAAATTGACAATGGACCGGCCAGACAATAGATGGACAAAACGATGTACAGAATAGAACCCAGACGTGGACACAGACAAGAAGGCAATTTTGACATAAGAAAAAATACATGGGTGCAACGTCGCAGAGGAAACTGGAGAGCGCCATCACTGGAAGGCATATGTGGAAGACTACACCCTGCAATGGATGGACGACATATAAGCATCATCAACATCATGATATTAAGACTATTATCTTAAGGAAATTGAAATGGAATCCACTAGGGAAGAAAGGTCGAGAGAGACCAAAGACAACATGAAGGAGGTCAACCCTGCAGAAAGTTCAGCAGCTGGGCCTTTCCTGGAACAAGACAGAGATGGTGGCGCAGGACAGATTGAAGTGGAGAGACCTCATTGGCGACATATGCCCCACCCGGGGTACAATGGTATAAGTCAAGTTTTAAGAAAATATCATTGCTATCATCACAAAATTTAAAGGGCAATTCATCATATTGCTTTGGAAGTAGATACGTAAAATATGTTCCTGTCGTTTCATTTGCTACATTACAATAGACTTGTTGTCCTCATGAATATTGTAGAGGGACTCGGTAATCGAAAGGCAAGGTGCCAGTCTCTCATCCAAAAGGTAGTTGGTTCAAACCCTGGCATGTTGAAAAGTTTTTCGATTTAAAAAAAATTGAGTCATACCTCCCTCCTCCCCCTCCCCCTAGTCCAGGTAGGTGGATCGACACCTAGTCCCATCGGAGAAGACGATGAAAAGGAAGTCCCGTGTGCAAATCACAACATTCTATGCACGTTAAAGATACATTGGCTGTTTACAGGGCAGTCCGTGCAAAATTGTTAAAAATCCTACCAAAAGCCCTGAGATTACCTCAGTTGTGGATGTGAATAAAATCAAATCAAATCAAAATGATGAATAATATTGTTTTTTTCTATTTCGATTCCTAGTATTTCCAGCTGCGGTTTCGTTCCACATCGATTCGCCTGGTTGGCCTTGTCTTGTTTACACTGACCTGCGTAAGTCTGTTGTTGTGTTTGTTACCAGCCATTTACACCTACGATGAACGAGGCGGGGTGGGCAGCAGGTGACCGCATCATTGTTAGTGGTTGATGCACTCCCATAATTTATTCTCATATCTCTCTCTCTGTCTTTTTCTATGCCTGTCCGTCAGATTGTCTGTCTGTCTATCTATCTGTCTGTCTGTCTGTCTGTCTGTCTGTCTGTCTGTCTGTTTGTCTGTCTGTCTGTCTGTCTGTCTGTCTGTCTTTCTCTCTCTCTCACTCTCTCTCTCTTTCTGTCTGTCTGTCTGTCTGTCTCTCTCTCTCTATGTATATATATATATATATATATATATATATATATATATATATATATATATATATATATATATATATATATATATATATATTATTATGTAGTGCATTCAGTCATCTTGTGGTAAATTCATTCACAGAAAGCCTGTGCTGGATTCAATCTCAGCATTTTTATATAACCATGTTTTCTTTTAACTCATTGTATTCTATATTATAACGTCTTTATTCACCAGCTGTCATACCATCGCCTTCTTTCTCTCCCCCAACCCCCTCCCATCCAACAGCTTTTCTACATGGGCATCGTTCTGTTTGGACCAGCTGTTGCTTTGGAAGCAGGTACGTATGTTTTTGTATCTTTTAGATCTATTAAAGGGGAGGGTAGGGGGACGGTGGCACCTGAAGTGAGTTCTTTGCTTTTGAATTTAGGTTTTTGCTTTTAGTATGTACATGAGTAACTGTCAAAATACAGTCATCCTATATTATTGAACAGTTTGTAGCGTCTTTGGTTGCCATAGAAACGGCCGCCGTTTTCAATTTTGACCTCCCTTAGTCACTCAAAACCTGTGCAGATCGTCTTTTCCATTCAGTATCTAAAGAGTGGCGTCGGTTTTTTTAAATATTTTGGATAGTTTTTTTATAATGAATTTTTGAAAATACTATATATCGTGAATGTACAAAAACGGCATTACAACAATAACAAAATTATCAAAAAGTTTACAATATATTAAAAAAAAACCGACGTCATTTTATGAACATTGACAAGAGAAACCTGTGTGCCAAATTTAATACAAATCGTTCGGTAAATGGCGGAGGAGATAGAATTTTAG
>JAXRKP010001211.1:70000-72500 GCA_037039925.1 Doris montereyensis
TGCCGACTGCATTCTAGGTCTACAGTTCTACCACCATGAGAAACAGTAGTTACTGTCTACACAACTCACCCGTTCAGAGAACGCACTTTTCTGCTTGTACTCTAAACATGAGATCACTCCCTCTATCGTAGGCGAAGTTAGACGCCAAGAGACAGTCAGGTGATGTTTTTCATTGTAACTAACCATTCAGCTGTCCGTTGCGTCACGAGCTAATACTTCCGCCCTTCAAAATAAACCATCCATTTCGAATAGGGGCATACCAATGGATGAGATTCGAAATTGTGTTGTCTGCGTTTCTAATCGACACACACACACATACACACACACACAGACACGTAAAAGAAATGACACGTCCAACCGACTCAGGTGTACGTCCAAAAGTCGTATCATGACTGGCAGGTGGACTCGCACCCTCAGCACATCCAAAACGATACAATAAATACATGATTAGAATTATAAGTGACACATTGTATTATTAAGATGATTTATTGGTAACTATTGTGTATGCTCAAAATGCTTAACTATATAGTGACCCAGCCATGTTTATTTACTTTGTGTTGTTTTTTTCAGCTTTGACCCTGACCCCACGATCCGACACACGTTCTGGACGCTGTTCCTTCCCACCATTGCCAGGGCTTTCCAGACCACGTTCAACCAAAGCACGGTGCAAAGGGTGTGCGCTACACGGACGGACAGGGAGGCTAAATGGTAATCACACTAACCATATGCAACACCAGTAAGCAAGATGGAGCTAAAATAGATCAATATGGACGTACCTATGCAAATAAAATATATTATTATTATTATTATTATTATTATTATTATTATTATTATTATTATTATTATTATTATTATTATTATTATTATTGTTATTATTATTATTGTTATTATATTTATTATTATTATTATTGTTATTATTATTATTATTATTATTATTATTATTATTATTATTATTATTATTATTATTATTATTATTATTATTATTATTATTAGTATTATTATTAGTATTATTATTATTATTATTATTATTATTATTATTATTATTATTATCATTATTATTATCATGTTAAATATAGTATAGGATTCTGTGTGCAACTGAATACTGAGGGCTAGTCTACCCTTTGTAGATTACGTACAATGTATTTTTTAAAATGTGTATTATATAATATTATGGTTTAATGATATAACCTGCGGATATTTCAAAACCAACCAATAATCACATATAACAAGACACGCATTGCAATGGAATCCGCAATGAAGACGACACTATGGTAGGCTATGTGGCACTTGGGGAAAGACTGTAGAAAAGGACCGGAAGAGACTGGATGTCAGCTGGAGTGAGCTAAGAATAATATCCCAGGAGAAGGAAAGATGGAAATCTCTTGTCTGTGGCCTATACCCTGGTAGGGGAGGGCGGGAGGTTTTGAGGATGAACCAATGATCTTTTGAATTTTCTCTAGTTCTGAACAAAACGTTACCCACTTATCGCCTTCATCATAAATGTGTACCAGGGATGCCTCTCAGGTTTAAGTGCCAGACTCAATCCACCATTAGTGTCTTGTGTGCAGGAAAACATTCTAAATGACAAACTGTTACAATTATCTAAATGTCACGATATGCATGTCACACACAGGGTCCAGTTGGGAACTGCCTTCATGGCACTGGCAGCCTTTGGCTTGGTTGTGGTGGAGGGCCAAGTCATCTACGCCTATTTTGCCAGCCAGTCGATGCCCGAACCATTGACTTGTGGACTGATATCCAACCCTAACCAGGTGTGATTCCTTTATTTTGGTAATTTTGTGCTTTAGCGGCATAAATTAAAATGGGTCAAATTTGTACTGGTTGTTGATATCGGCTTAGATCTACATTTGGAGGTAAAATGGAAGAAATATATCCACTATACATTTCCCTGAACCCCCTGCCCCCAGACCATGTCGTTTGGAATCAGTAATCAATTGGTTCTCTGCCTTTATAAATTGGTAACTTTAATCACAGTTGTTGTTTAAGTACATTTTACCAAGATAACCCGGTGTGCCTTTGAAGATAGCCACAGAGAATATCTATACGAAGACATCAGCAAGAAAAATCATTAAAATAGACCAACGTTCTCTATATCTGAATCTATGCCATTTGTTGTTGACAGATTGTCCCTTACGCAGTGATCGCTTTGTTCAAAGATGTTCCTGGCATGCTAGGCTTATTCCTGGCAGCTCTGGTCAGCGCCTCGCTCAGGTAAACAGTTCGTCTAAAACTCCTTCTTCAAATAGCTTCGCAATCAAACCATGAACTGACAGTTTTTATTGACACTGCTACTACTACTACTACTACTACTACTACTACTACTACTACTACTACTACTACTACTACTACTACTACTACTGCTGCTGCTGCTGCTACTACTGCTACTGCTACTACTACTATTGCTACTACTACTACTATTACTACTACTACTACTACTACTACTACTACTACTACTACTACTACTACTACTGCTACTACT
>JAXRKP010001211.1:77500-120000 GCA_037039925.1 Doris montereyensis
ATATATATATATATATATAATAATTCTGAGTTGGTCATTCTTTGTTCACCAAAGGCTCTGCTGCCAGGCCACTAAGAGTAACCATATTTTGCAAGTAGGTTCTAAATGATCCCAAAATCATTTTCATTTGAGCAAGTTTTCTACCAAAAGGGACGTTTAATTATTAAAAATGTTATTGTTTCTCTGTCTTTGAGAAGAATTTTCGTTGAACAGGTTTTATAATTAAATATTTGGATTAGCACTGTTCACACCCACGCCTACGTGTGTAACCTAGGTATCGAAAACTGGCCCTATCTAATAATGGTACTTGGTATCACCTGGAGTGTAACCACAGTATCGAAAACTGGCCCTATTTAATAATCGTACTTGGTATCACCGGAGTGTAAACCACAGTATCGAAAACTGGCCCTATTTAATAATCGTACTTGGTATCACCTGGAGTGTAACATTAAGTCAGTATCGAAAACCGGCCCTATCTAATAATCATACTTGGTATCACCTGGAATGTAACCTCAGTATCGAAAACAAATCCTATCTAATAATCGTACTTGGTATCACCGGAGTGTAACCTCAGTATCGAAAACTGGCCCTATCTAATAATCGTACTTGGTATCACCTGGAGTGAAACACGATTGTTCTTTATAATAGCCCATGGCTAATGAAGCAAATCAGCATCATCTGTGGTATGCGAGACCATGAAGCAATTATCAAAACATCAAAATCAAATCTTAATCAAGAAATAAACAAGGCAAAACAACGTATAAAACAATTGTGACCTAGAATTATTTTACAGAAATATAACATAGACGCCTAAAGTAATTGGAAATGTCAACAAGCATCACAGACAAACTATTGATCATTATGAACCAAAAAGTACCAACAAAATAGGTATTATTATACCTCAGGCAATTTCCAACAACCCTGGTTCACTACTGAACTTAAACGTCCAGCTCGCAGAAAGAAAGGATGGTTCTGAAGAAGAAGAAGAAGAAGATGAAGGGGGAGAAAAAGGACGATGAGGAGAAGGAAGAAGAGGATCCGAAGAAGACGCACAAGGAGGAGGAGGAAGTGGAGGAGGAGGAGGAGGAGGAGGAGGAGGAGGAGGAAGAGGAGGAGGAGATGAAGAAGAAGAAAATTCATTCCATGTCACCAATTTTTGACTAGTTAGATAATTTTACTGTTCTCTTTGTTTTTTTTTTATTTATAGAGATATTTAATTGTCTCGGCTTTATTCGTCTTTTAAATATTTTATTATATTGCCCTCTTACTCTCTTTGGTACGAACCATTGTCACATCATCATTGTGCCCTCTATCGACACTTAAAATGTATTCCTCCTTCACGATGTACCTAATTTCACTGTTCACATTTTAAACAGAACTCGCACGTTCAGCATCTTCGACTTGAGTTACAATCTGACGGCAATGGTGGGACTTTTGACAACTGTTGTTGTTGGACTCGCAACTAGCCACATAATAGGTAAGATGATCTGGATAGATACATCGATAGAGAGATAAATGGATAGACAAACAAACAAACATATATATATATATATATATATATATATATATATATATATATATATATATATATATATATATATATATATATATATATATATATATATATATATAAATCGATAGACAGACAGACAGATAGATAGATAGATAGATAGATAGATAGATAGATAGATAGATATATAGATAGATAGATTTATCTATGAACTCATAAGCTCACAAATGTTTTAGAGCACAGCCTATGGATGTAGAATAATTTTATAAAAAATCTTTGTTCTCAGGTTTGATAACGCCCCTCCTCCTCCCCCCCCCCTCAAATTTTAAAGACAAGTTATACCATAAGAAATCATAGCGCCTTATACAAATTGTGAAGATTACAAACAGTTGATGGGATGTATACATTTTTCAAACAGAACTACGGTAAAAGTAAGGTTGTTATAATCAATAATTTCGTTCCATTCAATTCATTTTATTATTTCATAAATGTACATAATATATTCACTTTTGAAAGAAATAACTACATTGTGTAGGTTTCATTCCCATGTAAATTTCTTTTACTTACTTGGCTATGTCATGATTCACATGCCAATGCACATTATTTCTTTCAATGTAATGGCCCAATCATTGGCTATGTTTCTAGGGGGAACTGGGTAGTCCAGAGGCAGGGTATCGGCCTCTCAATCAAAAGGTCGTGGATTCAAGCCACGGCAGGTTGAAAGATTTTCTCCAGTTTTCTCGAGTAAAAATTATACTCACACCCTCTCCCTCCCCCCCCCCATTCCTGGTCCAGGTAAGTGGACTGACAAGCTTATCCCATCGGGGAGATGAACGATAAAAAAGGTCATAATATGAGTGAGCAGATAACAACACTCTGTACATATTAAAGATCCCTTGGCTGTCTACAGACTACAAGGCCGTCCGGGCAAAACAAAGAATCCTTCCAACAAAGCCCCCCCTCCCCCCTCGAGATCACCTTAGTTGTGGATGGATGCGAATAAAGTCAAATAAAAGAACCACGTTTCTAACTTTCCCGGCAGGTAGAAACCGTCCAGGTGACGTCAGCCCCGGACTGACCCTGTTCATGGCCGACTCTTTGTTTGTCTGGCTCCCACCTCCAATGCGCCAATGGATGAGACGGCAAGAGTCGAAGTTGTTTGGCGTTGCCTGGGACAAGGAAATGTTCGTATCCTTGGGTTTTTTTTCTCTTCTTTTTTTTTAAAATAGAGACTTTGTGGTACAGTTGGTAAGGGTTGTAAGTTCATAATCACCAGGACACTGGTTTTAAAACCATGGATTGCTAAAGGTTTTGTTGTTTCTTTTTTTGTGCGTGTGCCTGATTTTGTACGATTGGAAAATGAACTTTACTCTACTTTCCTTATTTGACAGCAAGTGTAAATTAGAACCCAGCAGTCGGCAGAGAGCAATTGTGTCAGTGTCAGAGTATTTATTTAATGTGAAAAGCTTAAAAGATAACTGTACTACATTGTACTGTATACTTCACATTGATCTGAAACTGCATTGCATGAAATGGTGTGGCTGGGGGATAAATTATGATGTACAGTCGGGCTCTGTCTATAAGTTGGGACGCGGTAGTCCAAAGGCAAGGTATTGGCCTCTTGATCAAAAGGTAGTGGGTTCTATCCCTGTCAACGGTTGAATAATTTTCTCGAGTTTTTTTCGACCAAATCTACTCCCCCCCCCCCCCCCCCCCCCAGTCCAGGTAGGTGGGCCGACACCTAGTCCTATCGGACGATAACAGGGAGGTTCCGTGGGCATATCACAGCACTCTGCTCTGTACGCGTTACAAATCCCTTGGCTGTTGAAAGTCATTGTAGCTCTAGACGAAAATCACAACAACATCAAAAGATTTCACCTTAAAACTAAGCTCTAAATTGGGAATCCGTCGCACTAATAACATTAATTTGACCAAAGCGTTGTGCCAAACATTTTGGGATCGCAACATCCGACTGTGCTATTTTAAGATCCTGTCACGCTGAGCGGATGTGGTGGCGGAAGGTGAAGAAAACGAGAATGAGGTTATTGTTAGCGCTGCACTAAACTCAAAATCGTCATGAGGTGACCACCGTCGTAATGAGAGGGTGTGGATTGGTGCTCCTCCAATATCGAATAGAGATTACATTATAGGGCTTCCGACAATTCTGTAAGTTGAACGTTGTTATCAGTAAACAAACAAACAAACAAAATACGAAGGAAAATGATTTGCAACCTTAGGGGAATAGAAATAGTGCTCTGACAGATACATACGGTTTAAGCCAGTCAAGACAAATAGACAGATATACATGTTTATAGATAGAAAGATAGATAGATAGAACATACATAGATCTAGATGAATAGATAGATACATGCATATATAGATAGATGGATAGATAGATGGAAGATAAATAGCTATATAGTTGATACATATATATTATACACCTATACATACATAGAGAGAGAGAGAGAGAGAGAGAGAGAGAGAGAGAGAGAGAGAGAGAGAGAGAGAGAGAGAGAGAGAGAGAGAGAGAGAGAGAGAGAGAGAGAGAGAGAGAGAGAGAGAGAGAGAGAGAGAGAGAGAGAGAGAGAGAGAGAGAGAGAGAGAGAGAGAGAGAGAGAGAGAGAGAGAGAGAGAGAGAGAGAGAGAGAGAGGTAGGTAGGTAGGTAGATAGATCGATAGATGGACGAACATTTATCTTGTGTGCTCCAATCCGATTTTTCCTGCATCAATACAATTAAAAGATGTGTCATAAATAAGAACTTTTTGTTCTTATCAATTTGGTTCCCATTTTTTACATTACCAGTATACGTGGAGGCTACTTTGTTGTCGTTTTGTTTTTTTAATGAAACGGCAACAAGTTCAATTTATTAAGTTTTTTTTTTTAGTGAAATTGAAATGAAAATAAACAGCATGTCATGTTTTAACTATTATCAGTTATTAGCGTGTCTATAGTAATGGTTGTTAGCCTGGGTCCAATCGAAACCCACGAGTTCGGTCAGTCAGTCTCAGGGATTCGACGGAGGTCAAGATGCACACACGCACAAATTACTTTTTCAATTATGAAGAGTTCGGTGAATCCATGTATGAAACTTGTGACGTTCAGTACCTCCAACAAGTTTAAGAACCAGTGGTTATATATATATATATATATATATATATATATATATATATATATATATATATATATATATATATATATATATATATATATGTATGTATGTATGTGTGTATAAATGTATGTATGTGCGTTTATGTATTATTTGATACATTTTTATTATTTTTTTTTCTTCAGATCTCTGGAAGTAGAGGAAGAAGAAGAGTGTTGTGTTGCCATCCACCCTGTCATGGTCAATTTAGAGGAAACCGTGACTTAAAAAAGCATCAAAAGCACACTGTAACTACAACCACCCGGCTAGCCGTCACCATCACCAACACAACACGATTTTAATGACATGCGGAGGAGGGAGGGGTGGCTGTGGATAAACAAGGTAGGAATTGCTAATCACGTAAATCCATGTGTGTGTGTGTGCTAGAGAGAGAGAGAGAGAGAGAGAGAGAGAGAGAGAGAGAGAGAGAGAGAGAGAGAGAGAGAGAGAGAGAGAGAGAGAGAGAGAGAGAGAGAGAGAGAGAGAGAGGGGGAGGGAGGGAGGGGAGAGAGAGAGAGAGAGAGAGGGAGGGAGGGAGGGAGAGAGAGAGAGAGAGAGAGAGAGAGAGAGAGAGAGAGAGAGAGAGAGAGAGAGAGAGAGAGAGAGAGAGAGAGAGAGAGAGAGAGAGAGAGACAGAGAGAGAGAGACAGAGACAGAGAGAGAGAGACAGACAGGGAGAGAGAGGAGAGAGAGAGACAGACAGGGAGAGAGAGAGAGAGAGAGAGAGAGAGAGAGAGAGAGAGAGAGAGAGAGAGAGAGAGAGAGAGAGAGAGAGAGAGAGAGAGAGAGAGAGAGAGAGAGAGAGAGAGAGAGAGAGAGAGAGAGAGAGAGAGAGAGAGAGAGAGAGAGAGAAAGAAAGAAAGAGGCAGCAGATAAACTGACAGACAAAGACTATTTGTTTCACTGAAATGTACCCTGATCACCATATTATGCCTGATCTCAGGGAGAACTGAGAGGAAACAGTAAAATGAAGGATGAATAAAAGAGTGAGCAATAAAAAAAAAGAAATAGACCTTCCTATAGCATACACATACGGCCACACACACATAGAAAAAAATAAGAGACTCAAAAACATATCCATACACACACCAGTGCAAACAATATAAATCGAGGACCAAAGGATATAATTTGCGATTCAATCATTTTATTTTAATGATAATAATAATAATAATAACAATAATAATAATAATAATAATAATATTAATGATAATGATAATAATAATGATGATAATGATAATTATGATATAAAAATAATGATAGTAATAATAATAACAATCCATAATAATAATAATAATAATAATAATAATAATTAAATAAATCATGTCATAAAGGCATATGGGGAAAGTTGAACAAACTAAAATGAATGAGTCATATTATCATGTTGTGATTTAACGAGTTGATTGGTTGATTGATGTTAAAATGCTTGCTGTCATCACTAGTGTCACTAGCTATTCTTCAAACAATGAGAATCAAAATTCAAACGGCCTTTTACAAGACATTTTCATACTCGTACACCTATGAAAGATAAACATGCCACAAAGTATGTAACAACAAAATGAAAATATAAAAGCTCTGTGTCTGTGCCTTGCCACTTTTAAATTTTGAGGAAAAATGGAACCTCGAGATGACTGAGTTACAGCAAAGATACTTTTGTTACATGTCACTAAACAATATCACTTTATTAAGTTTAAAGACATAAGAAAAGAAAATGACTCTTCCGTCTCATTGAAATTCTGTGAGAACCAGGTGACCAGCTCCCAGAAATCTTGCACGTTAAACACAACCTCATGTTTAGTAAATGTAGAGTAAAGTAAGTCCCATATTCAATGCTGAGCATAAGGATATCAGGAATAGACAGTCCTCATAATCAGGACTAAGGGGTTATTTATTATGAACTTGTAAATAAGCAGTGTAATGAAGGAAATTAACAGAGTTTTTTCCTGCTTGTAGAACAGCCCCTGCATATGATGCACCAAAAACTGCGAGGAGTTTGTTTGTTTCAATGAAATCTATCCCTGTCCACCAGATGCAGTGATCTCAAGGTGAATCAAGAGGAAAAAGCAAGATGAAATCATGCATGCGCATGCGGATCCATGACACAAGGACAATGATAGTACTCTCTATTGCTTGTACACTATTATTAAAAACAAATTTAGAGGGCCCCTTAACACAGCAACCATCATTGCTTATATGCCACTGTTGGCTCTGGGTCAGCTGAGCATACTCACAGCTCAATTCTCTGGCAATGGGGAGGGAACCCCATAGGTACATTGGGTAAAAAGGAGCCCCTCCTGTTAATGCCAAAGCTCGCTTAGCTCCCTCTCATGGGTAGGTTTACTGTTACGTCATAATAATATGTCTGGGGAAAGGGCGTCAACAGCAGCTTTTGTACAGACAGTAAATGCATTCTCGAAAATAATCCATCACGCTGAACTTATCTTTGTAAGATTTTTCATGGAAAGTAAGAATCCTGGCATACATAATAGAAACCATTATAATCTTAGTTTGCAAGTGTTTTTACTGTGCTGCCACATTTTCTCTTCACATCCATCCACAAACCAGTCTATGGTTAATGATAACAAATACGGTTAATGATAATAAATACGTCATGAAATAAGATGGGAGTCCTGAGTATGTACGTCTCAGAAAACTTGGCAAGGCAAGATAAAAGCTGAGGGAAAAAAACCTACACAAAATAATTACATATTACATGTATGTGGAAAGGCGAGGAAACAATGCAATCATGGACTTGTAAAGAAAATTAAGGAAAAACACCAAAAGATGGCCAATTTCAATCACATTTGTAAAAGTGGAGAAAACACACCGACATCAAGTAACTAAGAGAGCTAGGATAGGAAAACCAGACAGACAGACAAACAGCTAGGGAAACCAGACAAACAGACAGAGAGCCAGGGAAACCAGACAGACAGAAAGAGAGCTAGGAAAACTAGACAGAAGCAGAGAGCTAGGAAAACTAGACAGACAGACAGACAAACAAAGAGTTTTTGTACATTTACCTAATTCCTGGCTATGCAATCAGTATCTTTATGTTCTGCTGTATGCTTTTTGGAAGCTTTGTTTTTCTTTTCTAAATGCTGTGGAAAACAACTTTCAGCTGCTTTTTCTTGTACCTTTCACCGGTTGGGCATGTAGGAATGTGGTGGCCAATGCAGTGAAAAATATCAATGTTAAGTTAAATCAAAATCTAACTTATCCACTGCGCCTTTAGATGTACAAATCATGCTTGGGACTGTCACAGGGGGCGACATTTAATTACAACTTTGTTGTCACAACAGCTCATGATCTTCAAATGATTAATAACAACATACAGTGCACAAACCACATGCCATATGTACAAAACTGACTGATGGGTTACAAACTGCTACAGTTCAGATGAAAGCATGTATACGTCAAATTTTAGATTTTCGTGTGAATCACTTGACAATCGGCAAACTAATAAAGATAGAAATATGAAGATTTTTTTTTAAGATAGTTTAAAAAGCAAGTTCAATGCTATGAATTTGAGACAATATGTGTGTGTTTATCTCACTCTTGTGATGTATTTGGTCTGTGGCATATATATTATAAATTCATATTTTCATTACAACTGTAGCCATATTGTACATTTCTACTTCTGATTAAAATACTATGGACATAACCAATTGTGTTGTATATAAAACAACAGATGTAAATTGAACATATGTACATAACGCCCTACTATTCCCCATCTGTCCCGTTCTCACCCCAAAAATGCAAAAATATGTGTCATGAAGCTGTACAGAAAATTGTCAACCTTATACGGACGGTCAAAGAAAGAAAACGACAAAACATTGCTTAAGGCATTATAAGCCTTAATCATTGTAAGCCAGGCATGTCATTGAGTAACAAAATAAGACACAGATTCTTCAATGGACAATTGACCAAACGTCTGAGAAAGTGAAAACATCACAACTGTCAAAAGACAATATTTCTAAAATAATTATAAAAAAACCTTTTGGCCTGTGCCTACCCTTCAGTCATTCAATAAGGTCTTATCAAAAGATTTCGATTCAAAAACCCAAATAATCAACGTAATGCTATAGAAAATTATGAATTTCAAGTGTAATTTGATGTGGAGTAGAAGTTGTTAACGATTATATGAACTCCTTCACATTGAAATGTTTAAAAAAAACCCCAACATCTAATGAATAACATTCTCAAAAACAAACAAAAAACTCAGACAATAAATCAGACCCAAAAAAATGGACCAGAATTTGGTGTTAATTGTAATGTAAGTATTGTAAGGGATTCTCTCCTACTAGCTGCTTGAGGAAAGAGTTGTATGTTTTTGTGGTCAAACACAAAGTTGAAACCATGTGAACATAATAGCAGTAAATAGATGAGAAAAACAAACCATTGTGTGGTTTTTAACAATCAACTTTCATGTCCTCTAAACATGTCTTGTTAAAATTCCTCTGAAATAGATAATTACTTCCTGTAAGTGTAAGTACTATAATGTGTTTCATGAAAATCCAACACATTTATATATATTATGGCTCATTTTATATCAATACCAAAACACATAGAGATGGACATTAAAATAAAAAATGTCATTTTGAGTCTGAGAGCAATTTGTGGGATGCCTTAGAAGCAAAAAATTAAAAAGCTGCAAAACAACAAACAAAATCAAAATGGAAAAACCCTAGACCACAAACATGTAATAAACCCTAGTACTTTTATAAATAACGAGATTAATGCAAATTTTCAAACAGATACTTAAGTCGGTCATTTCATTGTCACAAAAAAGAAAGCACTTGTTTTATGGAAAGTAACACGATAAAATTGTACAAAATCATAACGTAGATAATGGCAAAAGTTTACAAAAATTATGTTACAAAGTTTGACCAAATAAAGTTTGTATTTTTATTTTTAACATCGTTTCTTATTTTTTATTTGCTGTATTTAGATACATTTTATTACATCTTTGTAATTGTTATGCTTTGAGACTTTTGTGTCTGTGTTGTGGTACAAACACATGAAGACCAGGATCAGATCAGTATATCTGTAAGATCCATGTAACTCAAAACCACAATAAACACTCACCACTACAACACTCTTACCAACACACATCATGGGAAATGATTCACTACAAGAGAGATGAGATGAATTGAATGTTTCCCCTCCAATTACAAATTTGCTGAAGATTCAAGTTTCAATTGTAGGCACATACCATATCAAATTATTTGGCACCGTTCCAACTACAATTACATCAGACGCATTTCCATCAACAATCACACCACAGGGTATCATTAGGCAAGTCGACAAGATCAACCTCAAAATCGACACACAACGTAATCTCATCAAAGACCTGCATTAAGGCCCAGCAACCACACAAAATCTTTTCTCAGTTTGAGATCAAGTCCAAGACATCAAATTTTGAAACTGTGAACTCTTTTGACCTCAGTGCTGGCTTGTTTAGCCGACGCTGGTTTTTGTCTGGTTCCTGTGGTTTCGGTGGCAGACTTGGTCTTGGCTTACTGTCTCCGGTTTGAAGCCAACCGATGGCTTTTCAGTCAGTGACGGCTTTGTCCCTGTAACTGTTGAAGCCCTTTTAATCACAGGATTAGCCCTCTCTCCCGTGGGTTCCTTCAAAGGTGTCGCCGCACTCTCAGAATTCTGACTGAACTTTGCTGCCAGATTCGATACCTTGGCTCTTGGAGACGGAGTCGCTGTATTGTCTTTGGCATTATTGTCCACTGCTATTTTTGATCCGGTCGATTTGGTGTTGCCTTTAGGATTTGGATTTGAAGAGGATGTGGAGATGGATTTGGTCACAGGCTTTCGGGTAATACTGGAACCTCTGCCGCTGTTCGAGGTGTAGAGGATGACAGGGAGGTTGGAGTTTTTGGCCTTGACATTGGATTTGACGTTTTAGCCTGATTTGTTTCCCCTTTCACACTTTTACTGACCGGCCGTTGTATAGATGTTGGATTCTTCTTTGGTGGAGTTTTTATCTCTTTATGTGAAGATTTTCCAGCCACGGCGCTGGCGCTGCAGGCTTGACTGTGTCAAAACCGGATTTTTTTTTGCTGGTGTTGCTTTGTAATGGTGTTGATGTTTTGTTGGGTGTTTGTCTTGTAGAAGTTGGCACCCACTGATTTGGTGTTTTGTCCTTATACTTTGAAGCTCGACTCGGTACGGCTGGGGGCTCACTTTCCTTCATGGGATTATGGACGTCAACTCCATCTGAAACGTTACGGTAGATGCTGTCCTCTCCAAGGGTTTTATTTATGCTACTTACCAGATCATCTGGATCCATTTCATTGGAGTAAATACGCTCGCTGTCGGGCTCATCTTCTTGCTGTATAGGAGGAGGTTTAGGTGGCGATTCAATTTTATCAAACCGACGAGGGGGACTTGGCAGATGCTGACTTCTTCAACACAATATTCTTGTTGTTTGAAGTGGGAGAAAATTGAGACGGGTCCTGAGGAGGTACAGTGCGTTCTGAATGACTTCGCTGTACAGCTCCAGACTTTGGTCGACTTAAAGACGGACTTCCGGAGGACTTGTTTGCCTCTGGTCCAATGATATCCACATGAACGTGTGAATTTTCTACAATAGAATTCCTATTTGTGGTACTTTTTAGAACTGGATAAGAAATATCTGTACTCTTGAAAGAATCTCTCTTGATGACACGATTTGACTTTGGAGAGTTAAGAGTGTCTGGTTCTGATCCCCCTTAGAAGATGGAGGCAAATTGTCCTGAGCCACAATAGCGGTGATAGGTTGGTTGGATTTCTTAATTTTGCCAATACAAGGAGTAGGAGGGCCCTCTGTCTCTTGGACAGGAATTGACAACAAAGGCTTTTGTGCGACACTATTTTGAGAATTTGATTTGAAACCAGCAGCCTTGGGTCCAGTTGTTGGACGACCAGGAGGCTTACTGCCGGGAGTCCAGATGCGAGAATTCTGATTGGTTTCGAAGCTTTAATGAAAGGCTTTGACATTGGCTCTGCTGGGTATGGTGGAGGCAACTCTCTCCTTGGCTGAGACGGATTAGGCTGAGGTGTGGGTCGTGGTGGTCTAGCTTTGTAGGGATTCTTCTTCACTCTGAAGAGATAAGGTAAATAATTCATGGTTAACCAATTATTACATTACAGCAAAAAGGGTTGTGGTGAACAGTGACGGTCCTGTTCTGGGCAAGAACAACGTCTAATAATTAAGGTAGAGTACAGCAAAAAAGCAATGTGATAATGTCAGAATTCCTTGGATCAATGAAAACGTAAGATTCAAATTTATTACTTGGGGTTTTGTCTAATTCCGTGTTATGGGGATCATTATGTAACATATTGTCACATCCAACAAGGACCCAATCACTTCCCTTTAAATGAAAATACTCGTTAGAAATTTGTCATACACCATTTACAGAGATTTCGATTATAATTTTATTTTGTAAGGGCCTGCTGTAAAGTAAACACTTGTTTTATCACAAAAATAAATCTGAGACATGTTAAAGGATTTAATGAAAAAATATCCAACAATCTCTATGCTTGAAATGCACACATAAAAGATAAAGATGGATTTACAGGCTGTATCCCCGCACAAGTGCAGGTTCATCAACTGTACAATCATTTATCCCTAGCAGACCATAAAATTTCATTCAAAGTCCTTATCAACTCCCTGGGGAGCATACAAAATAGCAGCCTATTAGGCATTTTATACTAACAAAAAATCTGACAAGATTTTTCTCTACCTATAGCTCAGTACTCATTAATACCTTAGCCAAGTGAGGAAAGCAGAGTGAAGTTCCTTTCCTAAGAGAACAACATTGTACAAAAACTCACCCCATCTGGGCCAGCCAAGGGTATTGAACCAGTGTCGTTGTGATTACTAACTCACAACACTACCTACGGGTTCGCTACACCATCTCAATGCACATGTAGTTTAGTGCTGTATTCAACTACCAACCATGACCAACAAAGGGAAGTGTTGTGAATGTCACACTGACCTGTCCTTGACACTGGGCATGGACTTCCACCACTTCCACAGGCGCGTCTGTTGATGTAGCCCAGGATGAGCAGGATGATGATGGGCAGCACCAGAAGGAACACCACCAGCAGGCTGATCAACAAGTCTTGGTTTTCTAGAGGAAGTGAGAGACAACGGAGGAATGGCCTCAGTAACACACAGATAAAACATGATAGAACTTGTCATGCCATTTAGTTGCTCAATTAGTCTGTCAGAACTCATCGTGCCATTTAATCGGTCAATTAGTCTGTCAGAAATGCATGGATTTACAGGCGCTCAAATTGATATAGTGTAAAATAAAGAAAGGGTCTGTCTGTTTCCATTATCTGTTTGTCTGTCTGAGTGTTTGGCTGTCTATCAGTCTTTGTGTTTATCTCTCTTAATCCCTCCCTACTTCCCTCTCTCTTCCTGTCTCTTTTCCCCCCAAACCCCCTCCCTCTCCCTCTCTCTCTCTCTCTCTCTCTCTCTCTCTCTCTCTCTCTCTCTCTCTCTCTCTCTCTCTCTCTCTCTCTCTCTCTCTCTCTCCGTCTGTCTCTCTAATTGTTCATTTGTTGTCTCCCTTAATACCGTCAACCTTGATTACCAAAAGCTGTGAAAGCTGTCTAGTCTAACACACACCTCCCATAAATTTTCTTTAGAGGGTATCAAGAACTAAATTCTAATGAACTATCTTGTGGTAACACTAGTTGCTTTTTGATACTGACATTAATTCACAGTGAGAAGTTTTTCATCTAATAAAGACTGTCAGTTGAAAAATTAAATTTAATCTCTAAGTAGATCCTATTTTTTCTAGTCTTTTTAACATACTGATCCTAAACTAGACTAAAAACAAACCATAACCCCCCCCAACCCCCCCCCCCAAAGAACCCATCAACACATAAATTAACATTGTATGGGAAATATAAAAAAAAATTGTAAGTGTTTATATTTAACTTATAGTAGGCTACATTGTAAACATATCATGAATTAAAGGAAGTAAATAAACAGACTTAAAATGAAACTATTTTTTTTTACTGAAGGTCAATCATTAGTAAAAGTAAATTCTACACAACTTGAATGAAATGTTACCCTAGTGATATTGACCTTCTAGGCGCTGTTTGTGAACATGAAAAAAGGAACAGACTGAAAATGAGGATGAGCAGGTGTTTGTATTTGGGTCTCAAGTTCACGCACAGGACTAAAGTTGAAAATAAAAAAATTTAAAATTTAAAAAAAAGCTTTCCAGAATTGTATAAATTAATTTCATTACCATTCATTTGACCTATGAAACAATTCTTTTTTTCTTTTTTTTTTCCGCTTCTTTTTCATGCTTTTAAATTAGAATTTCTCCATTACAATAGAATGAAATGTTCCCATTAAAATGCTTTATCAAAAGAGCAAAAACTGTTGGAGGCTGGCAATTTCTTCTTTGATAAGTTAACTGTTTCATTTTTTCACTCTTAAAATAGTGAGTCCTTTAGCTTTAATATCCGTAGAAACAGTCGAATTATATATTTGTGCATGACTGAATATGCTGTAATGGATAATGAATTGCTGAGAGCAAACAATAAAAAATATTTTCATAGGATAATTATTGCTGTAATTGAAAGGCTTAAATCATTTCAGGAGCTAGTGATTTGTAGACTTGATATTTTCATTATCTAGCACATGTTGTGCTTCTATAACATACAGCAATTTGGCAACGCTTTGATCTTTGCTTCAAGCAAAACATGCCTGGCAGAGGTGAAAGCTTTGTTCATTAATTGTAAATGAACAAATTGCAAACGAGAGGCATACAATAGCGTTCAAAATGTATGACATGAACTAGTTTCAGCAGGCACTCAGCAGGCCCACTGATCTACTTGAAAATGCTCACAGCTGTGAAAGCCCTGATGCATACAGCCTATGTTACATTGAGGACAAAATAAATTTAAAAAATAGACATCATACATACACACACCACAGCAACAGTTTCACTTTTACTCAATGTATACTTTATATTAATATTAAATTACATGATGAGTTCCCTATAAAAAAAATGAAAAATAAAATAATATCAAAAGTCTTATTTATAAATAATATATGTTTTGGTAATCTCTCAATGCGATTTATCAAGCTGGTAAAATATGGGTGAGGGTTATGTAAGTTCAGGAATAATAATAATGATAATAATAATAATAATATAAAGAATGCAATCACAAACAAAACGAGAGAAATCCACAGCAAGTCAACACTAAAAATCTCTTTCCAAACGCAAGCAAAATAAAGCACACAAATAAATGTTGCAAGGAAAGTCTTGAATCAGCAAGCTGTGTAAGGTGAAGCACTTTGAAAAGGGTTCCGTCCCCAAATAAAGGGTAGGCCTACCATACTCAAAGTAAATTGGAATTGATGTTAAGTCAGGGCTTGGATGACAGGTTTAGTTAGTTGAATATCTCATCAACAATAACAAAATCAATTGAAATCATTTGTATGGTAATGACAGGGACAAATACACTTCTGACACTTCCTTTGTGATAACTTAAATACTATTCCTATGATCGCATGTAATATATGGAATGAGGCTCCGAGTTGTGATGCTAAAAATACATTTTGTGATGTTTAGAGTCATGATATCAAAAATATTTAGTTTGCACTATTTGAGCGCATGCTCAAGCTCAGTGTTTGTAACCTCTTTGAGTTTTGTTCTAGTGACAGTGTGACAGCCACACAGAAACACCACCCTTGACGTTGTAGTGACAACATGGCCATGACGGCAGCATTTCAAATACTTTGATTAATTGGGTTTGATTTTACTCACATCTCTGGGTTTTTGGTAGGATTTTAAATTTTGCCCGGACTGCCTTGTAAACCAACCAAGGAATATTTAATGTGCAGCGTGTTGTGAGCTGCACATTGGACCTCCTTTATATCGCCCATCTCCGATGGAACTAGGCGCGTCGATCCACCTACCTGAACTGTGGGGGGGGGGGTAGATTGTACTTGAAAAAACTAGAGAAAAATTGTCCAACTGTTGGCGGGGCTTGAACCCATGACCTTTGGGTTGAGAGGCCGATATCTTGTCTCTGGACTACCAAGGCAGACTTCAGATACACCAAAGTTACACGCTCATGTCTTTCTTTCCTTTCTAAATCTAAGCTAAAAGTGACGACAACAAATAAGAACAGAATAGTGCACATCTAGCATGCAAATACAAATCAAAGAAATGAAACAGAAGAGGGAGTCTAGTTATCAAGCATCAAGATTACAAACGGAAGGTGAGGAGACAGGTAAGGGTGAGAGGATTTCCTAATGCGTTACACACAAAATAGACTATGTGTCAATCTTTTCATTTGTTTAAAATATCGTATTTACACCTTTGATAGGCATTACGGGATTTGCTTCTTACTTTAAAAGAAGAAAAAAAGGCCGGATAAAAGCTGAAGACATCAGCAAAAAGCAATGAATAAGGTGAAACGCAAAAAAACAACAACAAAGGCATATCACTGCAAAGGGCAAGCGATATTGCGCCGTGATTGGTGAAAAAGCTCAAAAGTAAGACAATGATTAATTATCATGCAAAAATATAAAAAGACAATAAGGATGTAATGTAAAAAATCAACTACAATAAAAAGTAAATGATAGATCAATAATTGAAAAAAATATTTATCCTCTGTAAAAGACGATGAGGAAAGAGATAAATTATTGACCTACAGTGGCCAAACGTATATTTTCTTCCATCCGTTCTTGAGAACAAGAGCGCAGCATCTGGAAAAATCTTTTCCCCCATTCCAAACAACCAGCTTGTGAACAGCAACATTCCTCTCTTTTCGTTGAATTGCCGGACGAGCCAGGATTTTACTTTCTAATGTTCATTGTAACATATTTTAATCTTTGCTTTTGAATTTGACAGAGAGAGAAGGAGTCCATGCAAAAAGCCGTGCTGCCTCATATCATCCAGATAGCGGCCGTCCTTACCATCGAGGTGGGCAAAGAGTCGTTAGTACGAGTGGAAATGTTAGGCCTGTTAGATCCAGTGGTTACCTCTTTACCCTGCTGGCTGCCGGTCACTGTGACATGAGAGTCTGACATGCGGGAGGATAGTGAAATAATCAAAGAGTCGATGTAAGCAAAGAGAGTAAAGGCAGAAGAAAAGAAATGGAAACGTGATTTATAAATAGAGCTAAAAATCCTGTAAATGTTATTGGCTTTGTGGATTTCATGAATTGCTTTTCGTTCAGTGTAAAGCAAGAAAGAAAATAACGTCAACTAGAGCAACCTCCATTACGTCATCACACAATTTGTGACAACAAGCAATAAAAACTTTGTCTTTGTTTTAAATAAAAGATGTGGAAAAAAACCCAACAAGATTGACATTTCTTTTCTCTAAATATCACTGGTCCAAAATGAGAATTGAAATTGCATTACAAAAATAGTTAATTGTTTTACAAGTTAGACTCCAACACCATCAGTGTGTGTAAATAAAATCATACAACGGTGAAACGATATTAGGGAACAACAGGGAAAATGAAATTGAAAAGGGAGGCTAGAGGAAATATGATATAGGGAAGCCAAAAAGCCGAATTAAAGGAAAAAAAGACTCTGACCATCTGTGACTGAAAGAAAAATAGATAAACAAATAAATTATGCATAGTACAAATAATCCCTTTCAAACACGCTTAAAATTAACTCTTAATGTATTATGTCATTAGCCAACAGTTCCTTTGCATTCAAATTCCCTTTCTCTTAAGAATAAAAAATGCTCTAGTCTAAGTAACGTAGAATGCAAACGGGACAATTCTAAAGACAGAGAAGACACAACCTTTGATAGTATCCCGAGGGTGTGGATGTGATATGTCTTTGGTTTTTCCAACCCCAACCTCCACCCAAAAAAACCTTCAACTAAAACTCAAATAAACAACCAACCTAGTGATTAATCTAACAATAATGTTTTGGGGAAAAGATGCTAAGAACTTGTGTATTTGATATCTCTAGTTTCACTTAAAATGTTGATCATCCATACCTTACAAAACCTAAATGTTCTCATTGTGATTTTGTCTCCCTTCTCCGATGAATTACTTATGCCAATGACAGCCAAAGAAAGCTGTTTTCCATTTCAATGACAGAAGTGTATAAAAGGAATATAATCCCCAATGTCCTGACCTTAAACTAAGTACATGTGCCTTGAATTTGCATGATTTGCTCCATTGCAAATTACGTTGTTCACCAAATGCAGTGATCTCAGATTGAATTGAGAGAAAGTAGCGAGATGAAAGAAAAGACGTTTGAAGGAGTAAAAGGAAAGAAGTAGGGTCCACCAGTACCAGTAGCACCCAACAATTGACCATGACTTTGTATGAAGCAACAAAGTGCAACAGTTAGGTTGTTATAGTAGTGAGTCCCACGATGCAATTTTAAAGTTACAAAAAGATCTTGGCATGCCCTTTGCCAAAGAACAGCAAAGGGCAGGAGAACATATACAGAAACCCTAACATCTACCCATATCAATGTCTGTGTGTGTGTGTGTGTGTGTGTGTGTGTGTGTGTGTGTGTGTGTGTGATTAGAATGCCTTTTCACAGTTTTGAAACCTTGCATTAAGATTTACCTTTATTATGACATACTACAATGCATTACTGTATTTTTTTTGGTCTTTAAATAATTCCATCAGGAAAAAAATAAAAAAATTAAAGAAAACAACAACAAAGAAGTCAATAGTATTATCTTATTCTGACAGAACATAATTATTCTAATAATTTTGAAATTTAATTCGGACTGAAATAAATACAAGCATTAAAAATCATTATATATATGAGGCCTTGCCAGAACCCAGAATATTGTGTTAGCAGAGGGGAAGATTTGTGCCATTTTAAGAGAGAGATACTGTAGGGCAATTTCTTTGTACCGGGTAACTACCAGAATGAGCAAACACCAGCGCTTTGGTTTTAAACACATGGTTGATGCGATTTTCTTGTCTTATGATGTTCTACAAAGTGAACACATGGAACTCACAGTTTCATTCATAATTAGGATCACTAAAGAAGACAAAATTTCCATGGCTTTCTCAGATAGTAAATGTACCACCAAAACTGAAATTTCTCATTGAATAGACCAACAAGACGTAGCGATTTTTCTATTTCATGTAGAAAAAGGTCATGAGCACTAGTCTCTGGAGGCATCTGATTTGGCATAGGATATTTGTTTTAAAATGAAAACAAAGACAAGTAGAAAAAAAAAATCAGAATATAAAACTGAAAAGACATTATTCTTACAAGCCCTTGTAATTTGTTTGTTTCGTTGAAGTTTACGTTGGCGGGTGCTACTGGTAGGTCCTACTTCTTTCTTTTCACTCTTCCACTTATCTTTCATCTTGCCGTTTCCTCTTATTCACCCTGAGATCACGGGCTAAATTTCAATGAAACAAAATTAAAATTTACCATGTCCACCATATGCAGTGATCTCAGTGTGAATTAAGAGGGAAAAGGCAAAAGGAGAGACATGTAAAAGAGTGAAAGGAAAGAAGTAGGACCGACCAGGAGGAGCATCACCTCAACCACCCACAGGCCTTGTGAAAAAAAAGACACATTTACCTTTTCATATAGTTTACATGGCCCTCATTGTTTGTACTTACAGCCATTTCATTAGCACCTTTTACTTTTTAAAAGCCCTTGTTTTCTAATTTTTTAAATAGGAATTCTAGACCAAAGTACAATGCACTGATTCTCAAAACACTTTGTCCAATAGCACTCGCTTTCAGAAGGTGTCAAGTCCATATCTTGTAATTTAAAGAACTTTTGAAATCTTGAAGGACCAGCACAAAATTTTGCAATGTTCTGGCAAAGTCTTAAATATAAACAAGACAAATATGAAACCCATACATCCGAATGAGGTTTAATTCAAGAGACTATAAAGTCAAAAAAGGATCATACGAAACACTGAAAGAAGAAAAGATCAAGCAAGTTGTCGTACACAGAATGCTCCAATTTCAACATGCAGGGTCACAATTACCTAACAAGAAACAGAGGTCAATGGAATGCATAAGTCAAAGGTCAGGCAATAAGACAGGACTGGTAGACATGAACCCAAGCCGCAGGCACTTACCATATTCATCACTGGCAGGGCCACTGTCCAAACTTCCCCCTGAGCCAGGCTCATCACACAGAGGAGGGCATAGCCCACGTCACAATGGCAGTTGCCTTTGGAGTTGCACCTCTGGACAAAGTGCACAAAAATCCGACAATTTAATGACATGAACATAAAAAGATGTTGACAAACACAAAAACATCCTGCAAAACTTAAAAAAAAATTTTTGGTATAAATCCTGCAAACACATAAGACGTGTAAAATCTCTCTTGTTATTGATATTCACAAGATGATATAGATATATATTCTGATCTCAAATAACCAAATTCAGAAACCCTTTTTTGAGTTGACCATATTGCTCCTAAAAAAGGTTGAATAAAAAAGCCAGCAAACATTCATTTATGAACGTAAGTCAATGATATACACCAATTAAAGTCACATTTCCTTGAGATGACAATTACTTCTTTTATTTGCATTTCTTGGAGATGACAATTACTTATTTCTTTTATCTGCATTTCCTGGAGATGACAATTTTATTTCTTTTATTTGCATTTCTTGGAGATGACAATTCTATTTCTTTTATCTGCATTTCTTGGAGATGACAATTCTATTTCTTTTATTTGCCTTTCTTGGAGATGACAATTCTATTTTTTTATCTGCATTTCTTGGAGATGACAATTTTATTTCTTTTATTTGCATTTCTTGGAGATGACAATTTTATTTCTTTTATTTGCATTTCTTGGAGATGAAAAATTACTTGTTTCTTTTATTTACCTTTCCTAAACATGACAATTTTATTTCTTTTATCTGCCTGTCCTGGAGATGACAAGTTTATCTCTTTTATTTGCCTTTTTGTATATGACATTTTAAACAAAATTATTTTCTTTCCTGGAGATGACAATTCTATTTCTTTTATTTGTCTTTCCTGGAGATGTCAACTATTTCTGTATCTGCAAACACATCATTTCAAGGCAAAATTGTCCTGAAGCATGTTATTTGCTGTGTTGCCAAAAGTCTCTTTGTTGAATACTAAAAAAGACGAGAGTTGTCCGATTTCATTATTTAAATCTAGTCTTTCAGCATATTAACCAAAATGTTGAAAGTCCTACAAGTGCATATTCATAAGGAACATGAGAGCAAAGAACTCTTGAAATTTCATGAGTTTGTTTTTAACAGTCCAATCCCTGAAAACACTGCTTGAGGTGAATCTTCATGACGGGTCAGACAGAGCAAACCACAATACTCATGACATGGTTAAGATTTTCCCTACCTTTGTCGGGTGGGAAATTTTCAGGGTACAGACGAGTAATGTACAGGTGGAAGAAGAATTCCATCACACAACTTTCGCATGCTTTTGAAATAAGCTTATAAGAAAAGGCAGCAAATTCAAAGATGCTATGGCTATGAGTCATAAAACTATAAATTTAAAAAATACAAGAACCAAAAGCCCATCCATGACTTCCACACCATCAAACAAGTTTAACTGTAATCACTATGGAATTTTTTTTTAGTCTTAATTATCATATTATATCAAGCTAAAAAATTCTCAGTTGTAAAAACTTACCCCGTGATTATTACAATTTTGTGGACAGGCTTTCACATCCAACTTTGCCAGCGATGTACATCTTTGATTGATACAAATCTGGAAAATTCAAGGGCAAGTCTTATACATTTACAAATTTTGAAGGGTGAGTATCTAGCTTTACTCAAATGTTTTACGACTAATTTTTTTAAAGAAAAAAAGAAATGTGGTTTCTCAATTTTTTATAGCTAAGAGGCCTTGCTCCATTAAAATTTAGCTGATCCACCAAATGCGGTGTTTTCAGGGTGAATAAGATGAAATAGCAAGATGAGAAATAAGTGAAAGAGGGAAAATAATGAAGTAGAAGCTACCAGCAGCAACGGCCAACGGTCTGCAGTTAAGAGGCACAAGTAAGTCCATAGGAAGATGACAACCTGACTATCAAAAGAAATTATAAACTCAAAAGGTCAACCAGCCCTTGTTCAAGACAGCAGATTTAGACTCAATGAGTCAATTGGAGTGTTAAGTTAATTGTAAGCTGTGGCATACATCATTCCATGTGAGCCCACATGTACTAAAGGTATTTAAGGGGGAGAGGAAGGAGGAAGAGACATAGACTCAGAGAGAGAGAGGGAGAGAAAGAGAGAGAGAGACAGACAGACAGACAAAGAAACACTGGAGCAGGTTAGACAGATTGACAAAAAGAAACATGGACGGAATGGCAGATGAGAAAACATGAGGGAAATATGAAGAGAGGGATGTACATGACCTGGAGGGGATTAATGCGTTGAATCTTTTTTCTGAGTCCATGATTGGAAACAACGTTGAACAAGTCAAACTGACCTAGCAAATCTTCAAAATTATGATTGATTCCCTATTCTAGCTATGGAGCATCTTGACACCGAAAGGCAATAAAAACGAAAAAAAAGAAGCCTGCCTTCAATTGCATTATTGAAATCATAATCACTAAAATTGCCAGATTTTCTTCCTGCTTCTTACCTTATTGTCTCACACTTGGCCCCATCAGGCACAAACCCTGGGTCATGCATGTCAAGACCCACATCTAACACAGCAGAGCGACAAACGTACTGTTTGTTACCTCTTGTTAAAAACGAGGCTCTCATCTCTAGAGCCAAGTTGTCTCTCCAAAACATCAGTTTTTCGTTGAGATGAATGCAGTGAAGCAAGCCACACATCACATCTCTGTAGAAAACATAAAGAAAAAGAAAACCAAAACAAATGAAAAACAAATATAAAAGAAATTTTGTGATAAGAAATATTTACATTTGATACAAAACTGTAAACTTGCAAAATAAAATTAACTTTACTGGCGAGCATAAATGGAACATTACGAGTGCTAAGTTTTAAGAGAGCGTAATTCATTATTTCAATTTGCCTCTTTGTCAGGATAAAAGCAAAAAACGTATAAATAAATAGACAAATAAACAAGAATAACAAATTTCTCAAATTCCATTGGGATTTATTCTACTTCATCTTCTCTGAAAAAACTCCAATGTCAAAATCTGAAAGACACTTACTTGATTTAAAAATTTGAAGCGACAATTCATTTTTAAATATGTGAAAACAAGGTTTCACTAACTCACTCTCTTGATTAGAAAATTATAAAGATAAAGATAAAGATAAAAGATAAAGATGGATTTATAGTCTATATCCCTGCACAAGTTCAGACTCACCGAATGTACATCATTTATCACCCCAGCTTGCCAATTCATTCAAAATCATTCTTAACTCCTGAGGAGCATGCAGTACAGCAGCCTGTTAGGCACATCATACTAATATTCTCACATGATTTCTCTCCCAGCTATAGCTCGGTACTTATTCACACCTGAGTCAAGTGAGGAAAGCAGAGTAAAGTACCGTTCCTAAGAGAACAAAGCTGTGAAAAAACACCTGAGCCAGCCATGGGTTTTGAACCAGTGTCGCCGTGATTACAAACTCACAACACTGTGCATAGTTTCGCTACAACACCTCTACTTGAAGTGACTACTAATTACAAGGAACATCTGAAGACAAAGCTCCACACTTACTCTCTCTCACAGCGGCTGTAGCGTTGTGTGGTCCAATTGTACCTACAGCTGCCGTCCAACGTTGCCGTTCATGTTGAGCTGCTGGAAGCAAATTGGGTCGGAAACCCGGCCTGAGTCTCCCCATAGCAGCTTACACTGCTTGGTGTGCGTCTTACACTCTCCGTGGTAGCAATACGACTAGACAAAAACAATGAACAGCTTTTGATTCAAGGAATACTCAAGCTAAAGATACTTTTAACAAAGTGAGTTTTTGGCCATGGAGCCAAAATACAAAAAAAATAAAGAAATAGGGGGTAGATTGGCTGTATTTTACATGACAGGTCGAAACTGAAGGGGTCATATCAATAGTGTGCCTATGTCACAACTACATCATTTAGAGAAAAATGCCAAAAACCATGGACTTTGGCACTGCTGACCTTGGAAATTCTAAGTTTCAAACGGCTGTAAATGTGTTGAATTTTCATCATATTATTTTTACACTTTTAAGGAAGCCTGATTTCCTTTCACTCCCTAGAATTATCTCTCTGTAACATTTTCCCCAAAAATGGACAAAGGCACACTTTTGAAATGACCCCTTCAATTGGTCACATGCCGCCACATGATAGATCTCCTTCATTTGACTTTAGCCCTTGCTAGATCTAGAGATCTAGATTCTACAATTCTAGATTCTAGACCCTAAGTCTAGCCTCTAAATTTGGATCTAAGCCTAAATGTATAAAAAAAAATAGATCTATGGTTCCCCATGGCCAAAATATCCACTCCCTATATTTTAAAACATACCTTGGTCTGTATACATGAAAACATGTATCATGGCTATACTAAGACATGAATTATGAATTATGATGAAGTTGGCAGGTGCTACTCATATTTTCACATTTATCTCCCATCTTACTGTTGCCTTTGAATTGGCCCTGAGATCACAGCACCTAGTGAATGGGATAAATTCCTTAGAAACAAAGATACTTTTATCTTTAACAAGAAACAATGAATGACCAGTAAACACTTTCTAGTTCCATTATTATGCAAACCGCTTAGTGATTAAAAACCCCAGAAACTGTGTTGTTTTAATGAACTTCCACCTTTTCCAATCATAAAACCATTCACTTGCATGAATACTATTTTTTTTTTAGCTCAGACAACACAGATACACAAGGAAATCATATTTCTTCAGTCTTCACATCATTATGAAAATTGATTTCACTATGTGATTTGAAAAAAAGATCCGGCTACCTGACTGCCCATGCAAGGTCTTCCATCGTGGACGTAGACATCGGATGGACAGGATTCGGACGTCCCGTTGCAAAACTCTCCCAGGTCACATTCACCTCTAGGCTCACGGCACAAAGTTGAAGCCGACTTGGGCTTTGGAAGGAAAGGACAAAACACAGACTCTTATGGGACGAAACAACTATAAGCTTCATAACACGTTGAAACAAAACAAAAGGCCTGTCAAAACTCCTGTGTAAGGTAACCTTGAGACGTTGGTATAAGGCACAATACAAATAAACTTTATGACTATTATTATTTATGTAGTAATGTAAAATTTGACTTGAAACACCTCTTGAAAATTCTGTTTTAAAATACATCTACCATAGTTTTCTGTGTAATGTATAACCCATGAATACGTTTTTTTTAATTCCCTAAAAAGATTTGCTAAGAGGTCTTTTACCCTCACAACATTGAGCCATTCTATGCCTCTAGAGTTACGTTTCATTACATCTGAGTCAAGAGTTTAAAACAGGTCTAAAATCTTTTTACAGCTAATGTACCGATTTAGTCTCATTCTTAAAGATATCTTCATACATGCTTGTATGTAATTGTAAACAGGGTGATGTTTGCACCTAGAGCTGTCTTTACGTGGGATTGGGTGCCATATAAATAATCTTCCTTATTATTATTATTATTATTATTAATATGTTTAAAGGGCTGAACACCTCTTGCAGATTCTGTTTTAAAATAGATCTGCCAGATTATCATTAAATAAATCTTAATCTTCACTTGATCACCTATAGCTAGTGCACAAAACTATTTTTAAAATGCCGTATTTCATCAGGATTCTCACCAGGTTCTGCCTACAAATTAAAAAAAGCAATTTTAATTTATATTAAAACTTTTGCTACCGAACATGCAGAACAAAACAAATGACCAACAGAAAGCATTTTCGGTGTGGAGCCGTTACCTTGCAAGTTTCAAGGTCACAACATCTGCCTGTGGCGCACTCTGCCTGGGGATACAGTTGGCACGTGTTGGGGTTGCAGCAACGATTGGTGCAGTCCTGGCAGGAGAGGACAAGTCTTATTTGTGGGTAAACCGTTCGCTACTTGCAATATTATAATGTCACAGTGGTATAGATAAAAACTTGATCCAAGATTAGAAAGAGTATCAGCCCTCAAGGTTCATATGGGTAAACCACTCACTTATTACAACTTAACATTTACAACAACACATATAGAAAGGAGCAAACAGTTGAATAAATCAAAAGTAAAATCAATCAATCAATCAAAAACTGTATACACAAATGAGGAGATAAATAAATAAATAAATAAATAAATAAAGTATGAAATGACAGAGCAGTTCATCTCACCTTTGGCAAACCACAGTCGCATTCTTCTCCATCCTCTTTAAAGCCATTGCCACAAATGGGCCCATTGAAAATAAATTCTGGAATGTTTTGAAGGCAGTAGTCCATGCCTAGGTCAAAGGCCTCAGCCAGGGCACTCTGGGAACAGGAGGACCAGTGACGAGGGCTGATTTGCCTGCCAAAGGGTCAAGGACACATAATTCATATGAAACATCTGTGATCAAGTTGATCTCACACAAACTCCTTTAAAATAATAGATATATTATTATTAAAGCTAAAATACTGATTGCAGTTTGAACAAAAAACGCTCTCGGAGTTTGAACAACAACGTGATAAATAATAAATAATTATAATATACAAATTTGTATGGCGCCAAAATCCACTAATATGCTCGATGACGCTTCACATTAATGGAAAATACATTCAGCACAATAATATCCAAGATGAAAGCAATAAAAGATAATTGAACGAAAAGCAATTCTAAAATGTTTGGTTTTGAGCATTTGCTTACAGATAGAAAGATTAGGACTTTCTCGAGTTTTGACAGACTGAGAGTTCCAAATAAGAGGGGCTGAAAAATAGTTCATCTCTGAAGTAGGTATATTGACACAAGATGAGTAGAACTCCGATGGGCAGAAACATATAAAAGTTGTTGATAAATGATGTACAGTCGGTGAGTCTGCACTTATGTGGGGATACAGACTATAAACCTTTCTTTATCTTTATCTTTTGTAAATGGCATAGTTGTAAACACTCACTTTGATTGAAATTACAAACAACATGGGAAAGTTTGTAAAATCAAACTGATAATAACCCGAAATCGATATACAATAAGGTCAAAAAATATCATGACAGATATCAGTAAAAGATTCCAGTAAAAATAGGTACGGCAAACAAGATAATTTATGGATGAATAGAGGAAAACACAAACAGTGACCTGTCAAGTGCATTATACATAACAACACACATGGCCATGTTACAAAGTTACAATTCCAAGTCAACTAAAAAATCAAAACAGCATAAATGAATGCTTGAACAACCAAAGGACAAAGGCAGTCTCCTGGTGTTAATGAAGCAACCTTCAGGACCCAGATGTGTCCAATATGGAAAAAGTAAATACTGATTTTATAAATAGAGAACTTTCCTTTAAAAGGATAGAGACAAAAATACTTTGCGTAACGCCTAAAGACCATAAAATGAACCACAAGATGAACAACAATATTTTAAAATGTTAGGACTGTGAGGCTGTGAAAAAGAAAACTGTTAAGACACCTTTGTGTTGAATTGCAAGGTGAATATTTTACACCAAGGAACATCATCCGATTGTATCTAGAGCCAATGAAAAGAAATTTAAGCCACCATCTACTTGTTTAACTGTGTCCCTCGACAATATTCATTTATTACTGGCTTGAAGCATTATCAGATATCAGAACGACCGATGCCGTCACAGAATTGATGAAAATGATATTCAAAAGAGAGCACCTTGCCAACTGATACAATTTTCTTTTTACTTTTCTTATCAAAGATGATTTCCTTACCCACTGGTTGCTGCCATAATACATTTGTCATCACGACATTCACAGGTTGTGTCATTGTCATGCTGCATGCCAAAGTTATGTCCCATTTCATGGGCCACTGTAGTCGCTACATGTGTTACAATCCCTCCATAGTCCTGGGGGAGAAAAGCAGTAAAGATGTGCAGACTAGACCTAGCTCAAAAACTTATCTACGGTTGCTGAAAGTGTATACTGAGGCAGTAGAAATGCATATTACAATTGTCAAAGCATGAATTAAAATTTATTTTTGACAATATCAAACAGGTAAAATATTACCAGTGTACTTAAAAATAACATTTAGAGACAAAGGGTACCAAAGCTTTACACAGAAAACATTAACATTGGAATCTATATTTCAGCACATGGAAAGCGATATATTCTGTTTACCAGTTTCAGCTACAAGTAATGCTTAAAGGCTTACAAATTCAGGAAAAAAAAAAAAAGAAGAGAAATAGACATCCAAAAAAATGCAACAAAAAACCCCACAAAGTTTGTTCAAGTAGAGTCGTACCATGTTTACTCCTCCAGAAAACTGATGTGTACAGATGGGACCTTTGATAGCTTTACCTACCACTCCGTGATCAAAATATATACCACTGAAAGTAAATGATAAAAGAAATCAATGAGTATTTTCACAAAAACAGCAAAATAGTCAACTTTCATAAAAAACAGACAAACCTTTTTCTCATGGACATAATGTCTTCTAAAATATTTCACTTGACTTCTTGCAGCTACAGATACTTCAATAGTAATTCTAATATTACTAATACAACTACTAATGATAATAACAATAATAAAAAAAATAACAAGGATAATACTAAAAGTGTGCTTCATAAATAGAAAAGGAAGATTCATACACAAATCGTTAAATCTGATATAATCCAATTCTCACTAAAAGTTGATAAAAAAAAAAAGAAGAAAAAACTCAGAAAGAAAACTGCAGTGGTAAATCACATGTTCATAATAATTGTTTTTCTTAAAATCATTATTACTAGCTTCTAAATAGACCAGTCAGACAAATACCATCATTTACAATGATACATCAACAATCTCTTGATTCTTGTGGCTTTCGGTTTCTTTCTCATGGAACTGTCTATACAATGTATTATGAAAACCCATTGCAGATCTTTACGATATAACTCTAGCTTCAATATTGTGTCTTACAGAAATGCTAACGTACGTAATGAGATGCGCGTTGTCGTTGTGATGGACCGGGTTGATGCGCTCCTTGCGGTAACGCAAAAAGTTCTCCATAGTGTTGTCAGCGCTGGGTGTAACGCTAATCCTGTCCCCAGCTGCCCAAATCTCCACACCAACCAAGGCCACATAGATGTTCAGTTGTCGGTACAGCTGTGGAGGGATAAGCAATTTGAATTAGCAGCTGGCTGTAAAATTGTCAAATTGCGATTTAAACAACAGTTGCATTTTAAAAAAAGTCAATTGATATGAAGTGTGACAGGTTGGCAGTGTGAATGTATTTCAATCCTCTAAAGAAATTGAGTCTGTATGTGTGTGTGTGTGTGAATGTGTGTGTCTGTATGTGTGCGAATGTGTGTGTGTAAGTGAATGTGTCTGTTGTGCATATGCGTGTGTGTGCGAATGTGTGAAAAAATGTATGTATTACATCGATCTGTGATGAGCAGAGGGAGATCTCAGGGGTGCAGTATATCATCTAGTCATATATAAATTTCACTACAGAAAACTGGTTTTCGCATTTCAAACACTAAAATCAAAAGCAATTGGGCACATTGAAAACAACGAGAAATTATGTCCACTGTAAATTCAATATGAAGGAATGATACTGTAATAAGTAGATATCCTGCACCTCTGACCTCCATACCAGAAACAACAAATAAACTAATCCTTGATTAGACTCTTTGTCAGAACCAGAAATAAATAAAGCAAAATTATGTCAGAAATGCTCAGACAAAACAAGACAAGACAATATAACATAGGACAACACAATATGAGATAACATAAAGACCAGATTACACAAGATAAAATAAGACAAGACAAGTAAACAGAAGGTAAGATAAGACAAGATGAGATAAAACAAGTTAAAAAGAAGGTAAGATGAGACAATATAACATGAGATAAGACAAGATAAGATAAGAGAAGATAAGCTAAGACAAAACCAAATAAGACTGATTTTATTTTGTCATTTATCAGAAGACCAAGCATGGTCTACTGCTGACGACAGGCTAATGTCTAAGTAACAAGAAATAACAGCATAGAAACATCAAAGTCTACTCACACTGCTGACAATGTTGGCAATGTCCTGAGATCTTTTTAGAATGACCTCCTTACTTTTGCCTTGTCTCTCGTACTGAAAGAGACGCAGAACAAAACAGTACAGTGACAAAATTAACGTACTTAGCTCCAAATGCAGTTGATGGAACAGTGAAACCCTTTTAATACATTGTACTAGCACAGATACTTGAAAATGAAGCAAGCAAGTAAATGACATTACCCCCCCCCCCCCCCCCCCAAGAAACTAAAACCAACCATAATTTTTTTTAAATATATCACTTCTTCTTTCTGCTTTATAATTTCACAATAAAGTGTGCTTTGACCCCAAATGCTACCTAACAAATGAGCAAATCTAACTGTTCCTGATACAAAATTTGGTAAGAGAATGGGAGGAAATGTGACAAATTTAGCTTATTATGACACAAATGTTTGAAAAAAACAACTCAACAAATTTAAATAAAAAAATTGTACACTTTATTCAGCCTAATAAAACAGAATTTATCCAGTGTATAAACATTAATAAGAAGCAAAATATTGTTTTCAAACTTACTGTTCTATAGTCATTGACCAAGTAGAGTTCAACAAAACGAGTATTTTTATTACTGTCATAGGGAGCCCACACAGAACGCTTATGCTGAAAAATACAAATATTTCATTTCAACTAAAATCCTCATGTTCATAAGACACGAACAAACCAATAAACAAGCGCTGTGATTTGATAGATATAAAGAATTTGTTCCCTACTTATATTTTTCTCTGAAAACATGAGATGATGGACAGATACATTAAATTATCTCATTAATGAAACAAAGAAAATCTAATTAAGCACTTCAAGACTTCAGGCAGAAGTCAACAGAATTCAGCGGATGAAACATGGAACTGTTTCAAATGCAACAAAAGAAGCAGATTTTAGTGGAGATAATACTAGAAAAAGATTTATATTAAATCGTTCATACTTTCCACCATAGTATCTTAACCAAAATTCATAGCTTTTCTTTTTTTTTTTTTAGTCCAGCTAAAACTAATAAAAACAAAACGTAGCACTGTTGCCAAAACAAATGTATGAAATGTTAAAAAGAAAACAAAACACCTACTCGATGCAACACTTCCTGGTGACTGTGTAGCCTTGAGTCATGGCTGTCTGTGCCTGTGAGACAGAGACAATTACAGCAAGATGGATTAATCTAACACTGCATATATCAAAAACTCACAGACTATTCAAACCATCAAGCTAGAAAGGAACATTTTTATTCTAATGAAATCATAACTGGCCCACCCGTCATCAATCTTAATAATTACTAGATTATGTAAAGTTGTAGTGTAAAGTCTTTCCAGGTATATCTTAGGAATGTCTTGAGGTTCAATGAACCCATTTGTCCAGATGAAAGGGAAAAAGCTCAGAAGGAATGAGAAGGCTATAGATCCACTTATATTGAGCCAAAGTTATTTCATCAAATTGAATAAGGAAAAGGAAACAAAAAAAGTCAGCTATACTTTAAATTAAGGTTAATCCAACATAGTCTATCAATATGGATCTAGACTTAAGATAACAAAGTTGGATAAAACGTATATCAATATGGATCTAGACTTAAGATATCAAAGTTGAATGTTTAAATTAAGTGCAATATATTTCCCATCCTTAAAATAATTATTACTATAAAAAGCTAAAAAGATTAAATTATAAATAGTCAGTGAAACTGTCTAAACGCGTAAGTCTGCCTGACAACCTTTTTTCAGGAGAAGTGAACTTCAAAATTAATCAAATCCTACGCTATGCTGTTTGGAACATAAATCAAAATCTTTGTTTAGATCATTTGCGTAAAATACGCTTTTCGATTGGTTCAACGCCTTCAATATTTATGAGGACATGAAAGAAGCATGCGTTTGACCATTTTAAGGAAAAATCTCAATATATCCCATATATCGTAGATGTACGCGTTTAGACAGTTTCACCGATGATATGTAAAATAATGTCGGATGTATAGATTCCTAATGTTTTGACTAACCACATCTAAAAGGCAGCTTCCGGTGGTCTTTGTCCCTGTATATGTGATGGATCCTACCTTTCCACGGCTCTATATGATAAGTGTCACGACGGTCAGATATGTACCCTCTGGGTGAAGATTCAAATGTGACTTTGATAACAAATATATGGAACAAAACATTGAAGATGGTATTAAATTAAAAGAGGACCTAAAATAAAAGAAGAGAAAGAAGGAAGAGGAGACTGAAGAGGAGGAGAAGAAGAAAAAAAAAAAGAAGACGATTTTGTTTACATAACATATAAAAGTACATTATGTAAAACTATTGTTGTTTTTTTTTTATATAGGTTTATATTTACATCAACAGATATAGGTATTAAGTTAGGTCGACTGATGGGTAGGTAATTGAATGGCAAGATGGATAGATGACTAGATAGATGGATGGGTGGATGGATAGATGGATGGATAGATAAACAGATTGTGATAGAAGCGTATCTGCCGACCTCTAAAATCGAAAAACAGATTCTCACCACGTGAACTAATTCTGACTCACATGACGGTCTGTAATATTCCAGAAAACATTGATTATTTAATTTAAATTAACCACCTTTAAGATAAATAATAAAAGCCTGCCGATGGCTGGGCTTTCTGGCGAAAAAGCGACAGCAGTTTTGAGCACTCAGTATGGTATTTATAGACTTACACCCTTATTTCTCCAAGTCTCAATCTGCCCTTAACTACTGTTTACTTTTATAAAATTTTATATTACAGTTAACCCTCATATACAAACTTTTAAAGGTAAATACAGATTTATGGACTCAAGGCCTACATCCCCCCCCCCCCAAAGCAAAACAACATATTTAGTACTGGTTGGCAGGTATGTAGAAGGATAGACAGAGATAAATATAAAACAGAGAGACAAACACAGTAATATGCAAAAACCATGTTGAACTCACGTGAATCCATTGCATGTACTAATGGCTACTTTAGACTCTGGTTGAAATCGTAAATTACCATGATAGAAACAGTTCTCTGGAGGCTGTAAAGAAAGAATGAAACTAAGTGTCATGATGTGAAAAACATACTCTCTCACAAATTAGCCATACAAAAATAAATGCCAGTGACATTGGATGAGATTATTTTGTTTTGTTTTTGTAGGGAGGTGTTTATCTCATTTCTTCCCTTTTCATTTTCATGCTCAAAACAGTTTTACCTCAATCCAAGATAAATGCATTCAGAAATATGTCATTATAGAAATTAAAATTAAAATCTATAAAGGTTTCCATTTGAACACAAATGAATTAAATTTTTTCTTGTTGAGGGCTAATGCAATTTTGCTATTTGCCACTCTCTGTTTGCACGTTAGATTACTTTTTATCAAAGCCCAATGTGTTTCTCCCTTTGCAATAAAAGTATGGTGCTATGTGAAGTGTGCACCTTTTCATGTTAGATTACATATCAAAGCCAAATGTGTTTCTCCCTTGCAATGAAAGTATGGTGTTGTGTGTGGAGTGCATTTTTCCATGTTACATTACATATCAAAATCAATAAATGTGTTTCTTCCTCGGAATGAAAGTATGGTATTGTGTGTGGAGTGCACCTTTTCATGGCAGATTACATATCAAAGCCAAATGTGTTTTTCCTTGCAATGAAAGTATGGTGTTGTGTGTGGAGTGCACCTTTTCATGTCAGATTACATATCAAAGCCAAATGTGTTTCTCCCTTGCAATGAAAGTATGGTGTTGTGTGTGGAGTGCACCTTTTCATGTCAGATTACATATCAAAGCCAAATGTGTTTCTCTCTTGCAATGAAAGTATGGTGTTGTGTGTGGAGTGCACCTTTTCATGTCAGATTACATATCAAAGCCAAATGTGTTTCTCCCTCGGAATGAAAGCATGGTTTTGTTGTGTGGAGTGCACCTTTTCATGTCAGATTACATATCAAAGCCAAATGTGTTTCTCTCTTGCAATAAAAGTATGGTGCTGTATGAAGAGTGCATTTTTTTCAAAAAATTTCATGAAGCAAGGGCAGCTTTCCGTGCTTGGGAGAGGAAACAGTAATGGTACAGAGGTAAGGTGTCAACCTCTCAACCAAAAGGTCATGGGTTTGTGTCCTACTTGAGACTTCGATAACTTGGATTAGATCTGAACCTTCCACTCTCGCTCATTCTTCACATCCCCATCTGCTACGTTTCTTAGCATCACTGTCTTTTTCCTTCTCCTTTATGTTTTTCTGACATCACATTGTGTGATGCCGAGTGTAGTACTTAGATCTAGATTCTAAATATTTCTCGTTTGTTGTCTGACGAAGGGTTATACCCGAAATGTCACGTGTTTGTTCTGTCTTTATTAGTGGAGTTGTCACTTATTGTCATATTTCGCCCTATACTACCACCAATTCTTGTGAGACCTTCCATCGACACTTACAAGAGACGTCGGTAAAAAAACTTCATATCCACTCCGAATCGGTAGTAAATAAGACCACCGACAAGAACACTATTCTAGTATCGATATCCGAGACAAGGCGGTGAGCAGCGTTGAAATTAACCTACCTGTGCCAATTTTAATACTCTCCCTTTGATCTTTCAAAACAATAAAGCTGAAACAAACCGCTGCCAATTTTTCAACTGTCGGGGCTTCTGCCTCTGGACTTCCGAGTCCCCGCCCCCTGCCCACCATCCCCCCTTCTTCTCAGCGTTGACACAAAAACTGAACTATTTAAACGTATCCCAATAAGCAATAAAGAGATCACACACATTCTGCATGACCCTAATCGAGACCCAACAGATAAAAGACATGTACTAAATTACCAAATGTATGACAAAACAGCACAGATTTGCATAAAATATTTAACAAAATAGAAAGAAGAATTGTCTGGAGAAGATAATGCCTTTGTTTGGTTGTCTCTATCGTTTGATCAAACGTTGCTATGTTTTCGTACTTGAGGAATTTCTTTATTTATTTGCAACAAACACATTGTGATGGTACCATCTTTTTTGAGGACTATCTTCACACCCATTATTGTGCCCAAATGGAGAACATAATTTGTCTGAATTCTCAACCGAGAAGAGAGCAAACAAGCACGTCCCATTGATCGTTTTGCGGCCAAAACATTACTACTACGGTGCGACTAATCGCGGTGAAATGTGTTCGATTGAAACACTATCCATGGATTAATAGTATCCCCTGTTGATGACTATAATTTATGTACGTGAGCCGACCGGTATACTTACTGTGGTCATCAAGAGGGGATAACTATAGATGTTAAGCGTTTCAATCGAACACGACTCACAGTGGTAAGTCGCACCTTAATAGTATAGCTGCGGCCTCAAAGATGATCATCATTTCTTCATGCTACTCTTACCGTTATAAATATCCTTTCAATGCAGCACTATGACCTTGTGGACTTAAAGACAGAATTTACTCGCCTTGTGAACCGTATGACAGAATTTACTCGACTTGTGGATATAAAGACAGAATTTACTCGCCTTGTCGACATAAAGACAGAATGGGACAGAATATATTCGTCTAAACACTGGCATTTTTTCGCCTCTCAAACCCATGATAAGTGGAACAAAAATAATGGAGGGGAAAAAGATTGCCTCTAGATTACTCTAGATAGCGTCTACTACGCAAGAAACGAATACACGCAAATTATTGATTGACTGGCGAAGAGAATCGTCCATGCTGACTGTTTTATACACATTGATAATACACAGTCAAACACAACACACACACATCGACTGGTCAGCTGGGCTCTGTGCCAACACCAGCAGCTCGCATTTAGCAGTGCCTGGTGGATTGATGGAGCGAGCCATTTGGGAATTCCCACTTATAAAGCATTACGTAGACATAATTAGGTGCCACAGCACAGTTATGGGGACAATTCCATTCATTATGCTATGAAACCTCAATTGAAATGTCCACGGATAAACAGAGAGATGAATGTCATTTTTAGAAAGTTAGTGGGCAACGAACGTGTAAACCAATGCTCCATTCCTGAAACGACTTTACCCAGCAGCCAATATATTTCCCCACTACTCCACTTTGCTGCTAATTGTCTCTTCATTAATGATATCAACCTCCTAGAACGCTGCGTAAAGCAGTTGGACGATTGCAGCCAGAGGTGCCGCACGCGTGCTGGAAATAAAGCATGAGAGAGATCTTACACCTGTTCCTATTGAAAAGTAAGAAGCTGGGTCGCCCTGCTCCCCCCCCCCCCGTCCCATTCCAACCTACATGTGAATGTACACGGTGGAATTAGACAAACTAAGCGCCGACTTTTTTTCTTTTTCTTAATAAAACTGACTATTAAATGAGTAACTGTGTGATGGAAAGCTAGTTACACCATATTTGGTAATCGATGGTAGATTAAACAAAAAATTAAAGCACGATCAATTGCATCTTCTTGTCCACAGTAGTTAACTCAATTTATGAATATTAATGTTGACTTGCATAATTTTGAATCTAATTATGGTTATCATTTATTGCTGTTATCTTTTTACAATTTTATTTTAATATATATATATATATATATATATATATATATATATATATATATATATATATATATATATATATATATATATATATATATATATATATATATATATATATATATATATGCATTTAACGTTATTTTTGTTAATCTTCAGGCAGTTTACTCAACATCTTTGCTGTAACATGAGAGCATTGACTTTCAATATTTGAGGATAGGACCAAGTATGTTTAACAGCTTGATCTTGTTGTTTCCGTATTAAGTTTAAGCTGATCTTAAAGGATTTAAACAACTGGCCATTTACTTACTTTATTTCATGCCACATGTTGGTTTGATTTTGTGAGGGTCCCCCCCTCAAAAATATATTCATTCTTATTGTTCCATCGATCTGATATGCGTATGTTCATGAGATCAACCTATCATCAAAATTACAAAACATTGCAAGACATCATGGCGATTATAAGTCCAAACTAATTGAATGACACACATGTGCCTGGTAGTGTCAGCGATAGGTGCTACTGGTGATTATTTCCATGATTCATTATTGTGTGTGAGTGCGTATTCTATGGACAAGAAGTTCGTCTATATCCGTCGCAGACACCGTTGTTTTGTTTCATTGAAATTTACCGTCTACCATATATAATTTATATTAAGCTGATCTCAGGATCAATTTAGAGCAAACAGCAAGATGAAGGAAGAAAGGGTCAAAGGAAAGAAATGAGAACCAGCTGCGGCGCCCACCAATCCCCACCACTGGGTTTTTTCTGCTAATCCCTCACACTGTAACAGCCTGTTGGCAAGGTGCCAGTAATTAATACAACAGTAGGGCCACGAAACACAACGCTGGTTGGTCTGCAGGTAGACAAATTCATGATGGCCATAATAATGCACCACACGATTTAATTACAACAAAAACAAACAAAAGAGAAAGAAAAAGACCGAGGTCAAGTTATTCTGCTGCATTCCATTACTTACTTATTCAGGGTTAAATCCACTATGAAAGGCCTCCCGAATGCGTTAAACTGAAGAGTGACAGTTTCCAGGTGACCCCCTGTGGATGAAATAAGTAGAGTGGGACAATCCTTTAACCAAGTACAACGAATTATGGGCTTGCATACAAGAAACAACACGAGAAAATGCAAAATAAATGACATTTTCCTGTCTCTACAAGAATATAAAAAAGAGAGACAAAGTGATAGGCAATGTGAAAGGAGGGAGGGAGGGAGAGACATACAGAGAGAGAGAGAGAGAGAGAGAGAGAGAGAGAGAGAGAGAGAGAGAGAGAGAGAGAGAGAGAGAGAGAGAGAGAGAGAGAGAGAGAGAGAGAGAGAGAGAGAGAGAGAGGGGGGGGAGAGACAGATAGACATGTTACAAACCGATACATAGAGAAATAGACAACAAGACGAATTAATGACAGCAGTTTCGCGTCTATCAAATGGAGGGAAACATTTTCAACCGAAAGGCCAATCCATTCTATGAGACAACCTAACAGGTATATTTTATGCATCCATCCATCCTCTCTCTCTCTCTCTCTCTCTCTCTGACTGCTTGTTTGTCTATCGTCTTTGTCACCCTACTAAAATTTGCTTTTTCTCAACTAACTTCGCTCGCCCGCACCTCACAACTCCAGGTTTGTTGATTGAGAAGCTATTAAACATTCACTGTAAACAGTACTTTTTTTTTTGTCTTTAGCAAAGAACGACAACTAGGTTAGGCCTATTTTCAGACAAAGTTACGAAAATGTGGAGACAAGGTTAACATGTCCAAACGCCACCCAGACGCACAAATCCACCAGGATGGCCGTGGGTCACGTGCCCGCGAGATTGGTCCTCCACCGGCCTGACACGTGCTGGCCGGACGGTAAGCATACTGGCCACGTACTCCGTGGCTGCTACCTTCACTTATAAAGGTGCATGTAAGTAGTTGAACCGCTTTCAGCATAGGCCATTCTATATTTTTATGCTATCTATTTTTGTGGCAAATAGAGACACAAGTCACAGAAATTCGAACAACGAAAGTTCGAATGAGCACGCCCTAGATGCTGGTCACGATTTGCGATAATTGAACAAACACTGTCTCTATGAGATAAAGCTGAGCGACAACACTGAAGAGTGTAATAAACAGAAAACATAAAAAAAAAATTAAAAGATAAGAATTTTGAAAACTGATTGAATCCAGAAAGCATGCAGAGTACACTGGTACACGCCTAGTCATCAAATTCAAAACAACGTGTTAACCAAATAAACACAACAGCACGTGGACAAATCGTTGGCATAGTTAATTAATGTTGATGTGTAATAGTTTTTTTATTATATATATATATATATATATATATATATATATATATATATATATATATATATATATATATATATATATATATATATATACCCTATGTACATCAATTATATAGCGGATCATGTCTAAAACAACATATAAGATATTATATGTCAACCTCCCATTATCACTGGGGTGAATGGTTTTCCTTCTTATCATTTATATTCTATAACACGCCTCTCTTTTCTTTCACTCTACTCTATAGTACGCATACCACTCTCTTCTCTTTAATCTTCCTTTTTTCCTTTCACTCCATACCCTTATTTTTCTTTTTCCCTTCGATTCAGCCTTATTACCGCTGTCCTCATGACCTTAATATCTTCTGGTTTCCACTCTCCTTGTTTTATTAAACGTGTTCCTTCCTTCCGGTGTCACACTGCGTGATGCCTGCATGAGTATGTAAACATCATGCTTTGACAAATTGTCTGACGAATGGCTCTATCCAAAGTGTTATGTCTCCGTTCTCTGTCTTCTTTGTTGGAGTTGTCACTAATTGCCTATTTATCACAAATGTTTAAAAAGCTACATTTTATCTAGTCGAAGAGCTGTAGGAATTTCGTCTTTGTGTGTCAACAATGAATTTACACTGGCTTCCTCCAAATAAAATTGTCACTTCTATCACGAATTTCATTGCTACTCATGTTTTAAAACATGTTATATTTATGCATTATCGTGCGTGATCAGAATGAAGAACTCTACATCAACAGAAACATTTATGTTAAACATTGAACTCTATTTAGAAGGAGATAGTCTAAGTCATGTGCTTTTTCATAATCCATATCTAGCGTGCCTCAAGAAATCAGTCAAAATACACTTAAACCATCTTTCCAAATGAAGTGGCATGCGCCGATGATGTAGACTTTGTGTCCACTTCCAGCTTTAGTTAGGTATGTAAATGAAATAGAAAATCATTTTAGGAAATTTAACCTCATAGTAAACACCAACAAAATTGAGCATACAATCATCAAGAGAAGTAATGGCTACCACTGGAAAAAAGTAGGATCACTTCTGGGGGACAAAAATAACATTATAATATATGTATAATATATTCAGAAGAAAGCAAAACTATCAAATGCAGAGCAGTACAAACTATCCTCAACAACTTGGATCAGAAATGACAGAATCAAGCCAAACATAAGACTGAATTATATATATATATATATATATATATATATATATATATATATATATATATATATATATATATATATATATATATATATATATATATATATATATATATATATATATATATATATATATATATATATATATATATATATATATATATATATATATATATATATATATATATATATATATATATATATATATATATATATATATATATATATATATATATATATATATATATATATATATATATATATATATATATATATATATATATATATATATATATATATATATATATATATGTACAGAGTGCTCTTGAAATAAATTCTTCTTTCCATAACTCTGGAACATGGAAACTCAACAAAGATTATGAAATAGACTAGATACTTTCAGAAAACAACTGAGAGCTGTCCTAAACATACGATATCCAACTAAAGCTATCAAACAAATATCTCTATAAGAACACAATTATGAAACACCATTATCACTCAGTGTTACAGAACAAATGGCAATTATTCAGATACACACCCTCAGGCAAGATAAAAAAAAACACTCCACCTAACAAATCCATGATTAACTAATTTAAGGAGCAAACTACAAAGAGACAAGGTAGACCAAAAACAATACTTTTGGCAACCCTCATACAAGACCTCAAAAGGTGAAACTACAATTCAAGACACTACAAGACCTTGAAGATACACAACATTGCACAAAACAGACAGGAAAGGAAACACACATATATATACAATGCAGTCCAGGCGGAAAATCCGATGACTCTTCAATGGAAGGTTATTAAGTCAAGTTGAAAGTAAATCAAGAGCGTGTAAAAATTTTGGAGAAAAAAGGAGACAAATTGACCACATCTCCTAAGCCAACTAAGGGATAGATCTATTATTATGATCGCTTTGATCACAACCCATTGAATTACCAAAAATACCTGGCAAAAAGACAGTAAAACAATGGCAAAATATGATAAAATGTATTTTTTTATGATTTACTTACACCTGGCAGGACAGTTGAGTTGACTTTTCTTCCATGGTGGAAGAGTGTTGGAATGCAGTTAAAATGGCGATAAAATAGAGAAATCTTCTTTGGTCCTTCCTTGCTCAGCACCTCTCCTGTAATATTGAATTTATAAAACAACATTTGAAATGGTGCGTCTCTAGCATACAACATTCAATCACAATTTCAACACACACCTAGAAAGTGTGAGCAAAAACAAACAAAAAAGTGAAGAGAAGTTTTCTGTGAGATTCTTATTACACACAATGTATGTTTCTGATAGCCTGTCATTTCATTGTCTTCATTTCACATTGATCACCTATTTATCTGCCCTTATTAGAATTAGAATATGAGGTAGCTTAAAAGTTAAGTTGGTTTTAGAAGAGAAAAATCAATTTACATGATATGTAAAATAAACAATTTGTAATATTTTTATATTTATAAAAAGTAATTTTGTTGGTACATGGCTCTCTTCTATTTGCTGTGAGTGGCCCTGGCTAAAGGCAATATCCCCTCACACACACACAACATACTATCATCAAGGTACTAGCATAAATGTTTTAATATGCTTAGAAAGGACCATAAATATTTATTATTTAATAATAATAATTAATATCACTTTATCTCTAATCTGTCATTTAAACAAGATCATGATGTCTAAGGACTGGCAGGATGTAAAGGGATTAAATACATGACATGGTGATTAAAAGATTAATTTCTATATATATATAATAATAATAATAATATAATAATACTAAACACTTATAGAGCGCTTAATCCCTAAAAGAGGCTCCAAGCGCTTTACAATATATTAAACATCCATAAATTACACACAATCATGTAGTACAAGTAAAAACATTGATACAAATCATAGTCATTTATGGTTAAAAATTAGATTACATCTTAAAATATAAAGGCATTGAAACCAAAGACTAGAATTACATGAATTACATGACTGCAATTAAACGTATGGCATAGAACTAATTAGTTGATTTAGAAATACGTAGGTACATGAGACATCAATCAACATGTTGTCCGTGGAATATATATATACATATATATATATACATACATACATATATATACACATAATACACACATATCATAGTAATATTCATATTGGTATTAAATGTAAATTATATTATTTAGACACAAAATCATCAAGCCAAATAGCAAAATTGCTCAGAGAAATAGTGCGTTTTAACTTTTTCTTGAAAATAGAAATTTTATATTATCTGCCTGTATGATGGTTATTGGCAATGCGTTTCACGTACGTGGACCGAAAGAAGAAAAGGATCGCTCGCCCATTTGTGTGCGTTTTAGAGGGATAATTAAACTAGTGGAGTGCTGAGGATCTTAGTGATCTTGGCTGTGAGTATTTAGAAATCAGGTCGGAAAGATAGAGGGGGGCTGATCCGTCAAGGCATCTATAGACCAGAACTGATGCTTTGAACTTTATCCTTTGTTCAACTTTTGAGCCAATGAAGCTCTGTCAAAAGAGGGGATACATTTTCTCCTTTGCGTTTTTTGAAAAATGAGCCTTGCAGCATGATTTTGGATGATTTGCAATTTTCTAATTTTATTATTAGGCAGGCCAAAAAGTAATGCATTGCAGTAATCTAACTTGGAAAATATTAAGGCAACAACAAGTTTCTTGGTCATTTCAGGGGATAAAAAGGGTCTTATTGCAGATATTTTCTTTAATTCAAATATCATAATCTTGCACACATAATTTAGTTGGCAGTCCATGGATAGTGAACAATCACATCGCCCCAAATTTTTTACAGTATCAACAGTGTAAACAATTATGTCACCCAAATACATTTTAAGATCTTGAGATTTTACTTCTTTTAGCTTCTTTTTTATTACCAACAATCATTCCTT
>JAXRKP010001211.1:125000-132500 GCA_037039925.1 Doris montereyensis
TGCTGAGGCGGTTAAGCTGTAGTAGAGTCTCTACATTCGTCAATGGGGCCTCCTCTTGAGAGTAGCACTTCGCTTAATGCGAGCTGAACTACGCCCGAGTTACCACGACCTGTCGACGGCAATTACTTTCCCCATTACTCTCAATTCCGTCCACCCCAAACAGTACTCACGCAACTCTGATAAAGAGGAAAGAAGGGAAAGATGCGTCGTGCAATCGGGCAAAGTATGCCGTCCGGCACCAATCTGCATTCTGCGAGGGACATATGTGATAATTGATTATAATGATCTAAGCTACTCACTTTACCGTGTCACCTACAAACAGCTAAACAATCGTCCTAGACAATGTTCGTTTCTCCTACAAAACTCATAATCCACCGCCTGCCCCCCCCCCCCACCACCCCATCGCTTGATTTGCTTGTTCCGTCGTATCCATCTCACTGTGTATTCCCCATTACTTTCGGATGTCCTTCGCGTCCACACGCCCTCAGCACAACACGAGGAGGCGCGACTACAGCTAGGGTTCTGTGCTTGAATGAGACGTGTACACTGATGGGCTTGGCCCTCAAACTCGCTCCGCTGGTCGTAGCTCGGAGCGAGTCGCCGGCAGTGATGCGATTCGCTTGACGTCCATGGAGCAAATGTGGTTGCGATATGTTATTCTTTAGACTTCGACCCATTTGTCTTTGTATTCTGCGCTATTCTATTGAATGCAATGAAGAGGATAAGCCTAAACAGATCCTGTTGTAATAGATAAAATGTGGGCTGTTGATGGTTGATTCCAGAACCAATCGCATAAAATTGATATCTTTTTAATGATAACATGAGGTTTTTTAACAACGCATAAAAACATCACGAGATTCCTAGAGCATAACGACTTAGTACTAAGATCTATTGTGTTTGGGATATCGTAGGGCTACCGGTGATGTATGTCGCTAGTAGGTGCGAAGTAGAGCCTAATTTTGAACTATTGGATTTTAATCATGTGTAAGACAGAAGCTCGTCACTGTATAGTAACATGTATTAGATCTGTGATATTCTGTCATCGTTCTTAAATGCTCCGCAACCTGGCACATTTAGAAACAAAGCAAAGGGCAAAGAAATCGATGTAGTTGTTGAGGTCTTCTGCTTCTTTAGAATATATGACGACGGATTAGACGTGATAGATTGTCGGATAAATGCAAACATAATATTCAAGGACGCACAGCCCTCATTAACCTCTCGAAATGGTTTAGATGCGAACCCTAGGAAGTTCCTTATTCTTCTGAGTCAAGGAGTGGGAACCCTACTGTTCCATCAGGGAGAGACACAGCTTCGGGAGGCCTGATGGTAGGATAAATATAACGAAAGGGGAAATGAACGCATAGGAGGGAGCTAAAAAGACTAGGTATAGCGTTTAAAGAAGCCCATTCATCCATAAGAGTATTTAGGTGTTAACACGTTATAAACCAACTCTCCAACATAGTCCTAGCAATTTCCTCTCTCGTGTCTCGGTCACGGTTAGGCTCCATCATGCTCGCGCACGAGCGAAGCAAGCGCTGTGACACTTCGTCTCTCAGTAGATCTCGAGACTGTGTGGCACTGGTGTTATGAAAGGATTAACAAGGCAGCAGCATACCGACCCTAGCCGATGACCTCAGCTCTGTGCACACCTCTGACAACTGTGGGGGGAGGTGGGGGGGGGACAGAGAGAGAGAGAGAGACAGAGAGAGACAGACAGACAGACAGACAGACATACAGACAGACAAACAGGAGACAGAGACAGAGACAGAGAGAGTAGTTTACAGACAGACAGAGAGACAGAGTCAGGAGAGAGAGAGACAGACAGACAGACAGACAGACAGAGCAAAAGAGAGCAAGAGAGAAAGACAAGACTGTTCTAATAGGGGAGATCACCCTGTAATTTAATTTAATTTACGAGAATGCGTTGCAATCCCTTATACTTATAGGTGGACTATTTCAATTCAGCCTATTCCTAAGTTATTTTTCTGAATTCTTGTTTGTATTGTCTTGTGTTGTCGGGTTTTTTTAATTATTATCTTTGTTTTGTTGTTGATTTTGTTCTATTTTAAAAGGAAGAGAACTGCCTTTTCCACAGAGGTCAGAGGGCAGTTGGATCCCCATGACCCGACCCCAACCTAGATGTGTTGTGAAGAGTTGACCTTATAAAGATCCGACTTTTGTTTGTGTATACGGCGATAACCAGATACATGAATTATTTGAAAAAAAAATGCTATGCCTGAAATTTATAAAACATATATAATGATAATTCACGTAACTTAGCAGGAGGGCTTAATAAGCAGCAGTAAAGAATGGAGAGTTCTACGACGGCCCTAAGACGCCAGCCGCCTTCCTCTGTTTTCCAGAAATGAGAAGTTGTACTAAGATCACGAGGGACGGAAGTTGGTCCGTAGAGAATCGCCGCATTTAATGGCCAAAAAAAAGTTAGTCACACTTTTTTTCACAATTCTTTTTCTCCTGTCTCACATCTCTGGTTTCTGTCCCCTTGTCTCGTTCTGTTTCTCTGTCCTGTTCTGTCTGTGTCTGTCTGGTATGTCGGTCTCTCTTTCCCCTCCTTTCCCTTTGCCCTTTCACTCTTCTCGTCTCATCTCTCGCTCTCTGTCTCTCTCTCTGTCTGTCTGTCATGTCTGCTCTCTCTCGTCTCCTGCGTCTCTCTCTCTCTATGCTACCTCTCTCTCTCCCTCTCTGCTCTCTACTCTCTACTCTCTCGTCTCTCTTCCCTCACTCTCTCGTCTCTCTCTCTCTCTCTCTCTCTCATCTGCGCTTGTCTTCTCGCTCTTCGTGTCTGACTCCTGTCTGGCTCTCTAGTCGCTGTCTGCTTCTGTCCTGCTACCTCTCGTTATCCGCTCTGCTCTGTCTGTCTTGTCTAGTCCTGGTCTTGTCTGTCTTCGTCCTGTAGCTGTCTGTCTGCGTCTCTCTCTCGTCACTCTCCTGCTCCTGTCTGTCTGTTCTTGCTCTCGTCTCTGCTCTCGTCGACTCTGCTGCTCTCTCCTCTACTCTCTCTCTCTCTCTCTCTTCTCTCTCGTCTCTCTCTCTCATCTCTCTCTCTTCCATCAGTCTCTCCTCACTTCATCACTCTCCTCATCTACTCTCTTCTCTCTCTCTTCACTCTCTCGCTCTGCGCTCTCTCTCTCTTTCCTCCCTCTCTCTCGTCTCCTAAGCGCAAAGTTTTAACAATCTGGATTAAACATTTCCTTTAAAACATTGTGATTGCGCTATCGTCACATATGGATATTCATAAAATACGAAAAAGCTAGAGACGTTGAGAATATCGTATGAATATGTTATAAGCTCAGTTGAGGTGAACGTAAATAAAATTGTTGGATTATCTGAGATCTGTTAAAAAATAAAATCTAACATAAATATCAGAAATCAAGTTATAAATGTATGCATAGTTTCTCATGTACAGTGGTTTTATTTGGTTAAGAACTAGGGAAGCGGTCATCTACGTCAGTAACCCTTTGTTTATAAAAAACATGACTTTGTAATAAGCATGCAATGTGTGCTCAGGTAGGGCAAAAAGGGTTTTTAGGGGGGGGGTTTCGTGCCTCACTACAACCAAAAAGGATCGTAGGGCTTCGTGCTCCACAAGTTGAGAAAAGTTCTAGATTTTGTTTCGAGTGAAATCTCCACACCCCTGAGTCCCAGGTAGTGTGGATCGAGTACACCTAGTTCACATCGGAGACGGGTGATAAAGAAGGTGGTATTCTTGTCCGCGGTGCTGATTCACAATACTCTGTTGCACGTTAAAGATCTTTGGGCTGTTTACATGACAGTGCGGGGCCCAAACTATAAAAGATCTTACCAAACCCTCATCGAGATCACCGTTATTTGTGGGATATGGTCATAATACCAAATCAAATTTAGTAAAAGAAAAAACTTGACAAACATAACCATGAATTTTGTATATTAAAGGGTGGCGTCCATATGGTCCGCGTCAGATACCCAATAGGTGTAGCTAGGCCTTTAGGTGGTAAGGCATTGCTCTGCTATTCCTTTTAATTGATCGTTCTTTCTACTTCCCCCACAGCCTGATCTTATCCCGGTTTTTATGACGGGAAGGGGGAACAGATGAAAAATAGCACCACTCTTTGGGACCAGCGGGTATTTTGTCCATTAGCATGTTTTACTTTCTAGCTTATGCGGGTACCGCATTTATTTGGTCCTGATGGAGAAAATTCCGCCGTTACATGTCCTTTCCTGTTTTAGATTATTTGTGTGTCAAACTGCTTCCTATAGAGCTCGCAATCACAGCGTGTGCGCTTTCATGGTTTGGCTTGCCATACTAAAACATGGACGTGTGAGTGTAAGTGTGAAAACACGCCTCTTCGACTTGTCACAAATTACCCATATTAGAAGTAATAGCCTGTATCTTGCTAAGGCTATGTTGATGTCCAAGATGTTGGTATACTATATACTAGAGAAACGGATTGATTAGAATTGATGGAAGAGAACTTTTCAGGTGAAAATAAAAATTCAGGGTTGAAGATGAAATAATCAAATTTGATATTGAAAAACTAGGCAAAGTTTACAAACTTGTAACTTCACATTACACACACAAAAAAAAAACGGTTGTCAAGAACAACATTGAAGAAGAAATGAAAAAAAGAAAAACAAAACGGGGTGGGGGGGGCCGGGACCTGGTACAGGGTTTGGGGTCAAAACAGATATAGTTTCAAAATACATAAACTCCCAAGTGTATATAAAAGAATAGTATTCACTCAAGGTGTGCCTATCCATTATAACATACTGGTTGTCAGGACCTAGGTCACCATCAAAAGAAATCTAACAAGAAAGTGTGCAAACCACCCAGAGGGCAAATGGAGAGAAAGATTTTACATGTCAGACACCAAGATAAAGAATGTTCTTGCGTCGAAAAAAAGAGAAAAGAACGTGAGTCACTTGACATCCACGAAACACATCGTTCAGTACAAACGAACAAGATCGGGCTGGTCATATAGCAAGCCAAAATTTAAAAATGAGATATAGATATTTTTTATAAAGATGTACAAAATAGCACCGTAAGACATAAAACACAGAAACTCAGGAATACCACCAACAAGATGAGTAGCATGAGTGAAATAAGAGACAGATAAATATCGTGACGTGCCAGGAGGTAATGCCATGGAACAGAACTCCACTGGAAGGCATCTGCGGAGGGTTACAATCCAGCAGCTTAACCTTATCAATCAAACAATCAATCAATCAATCCAAATGTTCTTCCCAAGGGAACACAACATCGGACATATATATTGCCAGGAATCGAACCCAGGGACGTTCATTGATCCCCAAAATCTGTTACAGCCTATGCCCCACAGTGCCTACATATGCCATGTACAGGAAGTGCTGCTCAGTGCAACTTGTGCAAATTCACCAATTTATCCTCCTTATTGGAAAATAATATCAGTGGGTGTCTTTCCTTAGACACAGTATACTAACATCCATACAATAACACAAGCATGTTTACCCTCCGATTCTACATTCATGAAAACATATACTAATTACGTCCTTTATTATCTTGCACACGACGGACATTACATTAGGAAGCATTAATAGTATATATCACGCTCTCATCTCTCTCTCTCTACTCTCGTCTCTCTCCTCCTCTCTCTCTATCCTCATCTCTCAATCTCTCTCTCTCTCTCCTCTCTCTCTCTTCTCTCTCTCTCTCTCTTGCTCTCTCTCTCTCTCTCTCTCGGTCTTTCTCTCTCTTCTCTTCTCTCTCACACACACACACACAGACACACACAGGACACTACATAATGATTCACAGTATTACATACATTCTTCCATACGCATGTACAGCATGGTCCTAAAAGAAAAGGGTAACTGTTATAAATTTGAATAACTTTTAACCTTGGACTCAAGTTTCATGATATTTTAGACGCAAAAATAACATTCACAGGCATTATAGAAATTAATGTTTCAAAAGCGTAAAATGACCGAAACGGAAATAGAAGAGTTCCTGGTAACGACAACCTATATTAACTTGAATTATAAAAATCGATAGTAACCGAAGAGAAAAGATCTCATCAGACTTAAAAATAATAAATACAAGAATGTATGGAATTTTTAGATAAACTGCTTCAATAATACAAACAAATTCAACCTTTAACAATTGGTTAGGACATAACTATTTTGTTTAAGTTTTTAATATTTCAGCTAAGAGATGTTCCACCCAATCTTTCATTTGGCTACAATGTCATTTTGCAATCCGATAGTGGTCTACCGACACCTTTGCACTTAGGTTTCTGTAACTTACGTGTATTTTATTATATTTCCAACTTTTGGTTTGTGGGAACAGCAGCAGGAAAACATTGCGAAAGACTCGATCCTTGGAGATATCCCCACAGAAAGAAGCCTTCTAGGGGTTCAGATCGGGACCCTTTGGACGGCCATTCCAACTGTTGCTTTCCGAGAGATTAATTGTGACCCTGGAAAATTGTTTTGTGAGGCAGTCCATCACACATGCACACATTTAGATTTGATAAAACCGTAACCACACATAACTATGTGGTGTGACGTGGGTTTCATGTGACGTTAGTCGTCTCCACTGCATATCTAGACGCGCGCAAAAATATATTTAGACGAAAAAAAAGAAGTCCTTTTCTTAGACTTAAAACTAATGGTGCAAGCTCAATATTAACTCTAGGCCCATGATTTTTGATCATATAAAATGCCTGTGAAATAACTTTATTTGACTAAATTTTCATGTCAACAGTGGCACGGATAAGTCACTTGTCACACTTTCAAAAAGATACCTTTTTTAGATACCATATATATATATATATATATATATATATATATATATATATATATATATATATATATATATATATATATATATATATATATATTATGCATAATATTATTACTCTCAAACTTCGTTACATCACTAACTGTTGTGCCATTGGTAACTTGGTGTAATATAGGAAATGGCGTTATAACGGAAGCGCCCTTAACCAGTATTACAATATAGAAACACAAAAAAATGTCAACGTGTGTACAATGGCATGTGTAGATCTACAAGAACCAGGAGAATTTAAGTCCGACAATACAATGTAAGCTCACTGCAAGTAAAAGGCTATGTAGTACAATGTGATATATTGTAGTAGTAGATAGACTGACATTGTAGTAGTAGATAGACTGACATTGTAGTAGTAGATAGACCTGACAATACACTGCACATCCGTTTTAGTTCCATTATCTTAGTGTTCCGGAGAGTGGGTGAGAGGATATATGACTTGTGGATGAGGGTGAAACATGACACTTAGGGCTCTGACGCTTTTGTGTGTGTTTGAATCCATATTTTTTTTGCAAGCCAAACTAGTTTCTATCCGCTGCATCCCATGTCATGTCTTGGGGAGGAAAAGTCACGGCCATGCTGCCTCTTGAATTTCTGATCAAATCATTCGCATTAAGACTTATAGTTATAGGTCACGAGTAAAAGAAAATCGAGACATGCGTTTAAAAAAGGAAGTT
>JAXRKP010001211.1:140000-145000 GCA_037039925.1 Doris montereyensis
CGGAGCGGTTTACAATGAATTTTGATGTAAAATGTCCATTTTTATGTGGTCGTTCACATGATACAGTAGACCTATGTCTGATAACAAAAAAGTTGCCACTTTTGATTATCAATATTTAAACAGAATCACAACAATGACATAAAAGGTATAAGCAATGACAACTACATCCAGGGAAAATTTTGTTTTGATATCAATCTTTATAACGTGGACAAATAGCAGTGATTAACTGAAAAACATCGGGGTTTATTTCAGATGTAAGACATTTTGAACGTAAATTTATTGAGTAGTAAACTTAGGACTAAACTTTTACCATTGTCACCGACGACAGCTTTAACATAGCAAAATAACATCAAACAAGGATTAAAGAGATTAGATAATCAATTCCACGGTCTTACAATTTCATATTATGATGTTTTCGAATTGACCCTCATTGTGCTCCAAACAAAAATTCAACCGCTGTACGAATTCCCCATTGTGAACTGACACATGGTAAGTCACCTTTCGCATAACACATTTGATTTCTAATTCGGGTGAATTTGTTAAGATAAATATTTCCTATTTCTTTGGTGTATTCAAAAACAGTTACATTTTAAATCGATATTTATGAACTGTACCAGTGCAAATCAGCCTTGCCTGATAATACTTTTCGGCAGTCGCTTCATTTTTACATTATGCGTGCAACTATCAAATTTAACGCTTTTGCTTAATTTATATTTTCTCTTATTTCCCCCAATTAGGCTCCATTGTTTATATATTACAAAATCGTTATAAAATTCGCTATCGTAGGGTACTAGGTTTATATATGATTTGGACCGTTCTCCACTGATCTGTAGGGCTTTGAAATTAACCACGTTTCTCTCAGACACCAGGTTATAATACTCATGACCTGACGGCGAATGGACAGTTTGGGGAGTTTGAACAGTCAAGGCAGAAATAAACCAGATGGGTGCAAAAAAACCAAACTATTTCATATTCATGTGAACTGAAAAGGATCGGTAAGAAGCTACAAAAACTAAACCTGTTCATTAATCAAGGTCATATATTACGAACAGAAAAGCCAGCAAAGAAAAATTCCAAAACATTAACAACATAAAACAACAAAAACAAAAAGCAATAAAAAACTACACACAAAAGGTAGGAACAACAAAAGAAGCATAAAAAAATGATCTACGATCAAAGAGGACAGTTCAAGCAAAATAAGCTCAAGAAAATCCCTCTACACAATGACCAGCTCATAATTTAGGCGATGTAGGCCTCTGAGCAAAGAGTGTAAATTAATTCGTTTGACTTTGATTTGATTTACCCACATCGACGACTAAGGTGATCGGATTTTTGGTAGAATTTTTAATTTGCCCGGACTGCCCTGTAAACAGCGACCGGATCTTTAACGTGCACAGAGTGTTGTAATCTGCACATGGGACCTCGTTTTTTATCGTCTCTCTCCGATGGAACTAGGTGTCGATCCACCTACCTTGACGGGGGGTCAGATTTTGCTCGAAAAAAACTCAAAGGTAATATTGCAACCATTGGTGAGGCTCGAACTAACTACGTTTTGGTTGAGAGGCCGACACTTTCCTTTTGGATTACCGAGTCCCCAGATAAATTCAGCAAAACATTTACCTGATATGCCCTTAGATGAATGGGCCATAAATGACTATCATAAAATTTTTAAAAATCAAACACATTAAATTTTAATACAAGATAATATGAAAGTCCCATTGGAACAAAGACGAGAGAAATACAAGGAATAGACAGAAACAAATCCTGGCCACCATGGGGATGGAACTCGCGACCTCTGCGTCGGCACCCATCGCCTCGCCATGAAAAGGAAGCGTGCTACCAATCGAGCTAACTACGCTCGTGAATTACATTTATTCTAACATGAAAACCAGTTTATAGCTTAGACCATATTAAAATTGAATGCACACTGTATAATGTACTTACACTGATACTGTGTGTTGACCTAACATCTCTGTGTCAACGGACTGGCCAATGATATACTGCAACCACACACGTCTGTTGTGTGTTCTTGTTGACATCTAGAACACATTCCTTAGCAGGTAGACAAAGAACATTAATTTCTACCTTTCAGCATTTACTTGCAAAATAAGGTGACCCCTGATATTTCCTCACCTCCAATTACTGATTACTTTTCATGTTCTTGTTTTAATCACTATGTGTGTGTGTGTGTATCTATGTCTGTGTGTGTTTGTGTGTCTTTGTCTGTGTAGGTATTCGTGTGTGTTGCGTTATTGTGATGCTGTGAAAGCATAATGTGACTATGAAAACATAACATGCATTATTGCTTTCAATGTGTCCATACAGTTTTTATAAAGGAATGAAGGAGAAATGTGAGTGAAAAGGAAAAAAACCCAAATGAATTAAACATGAACTATGTGGGCAAGATTTAGTAGTTATCGATTTTATAGAGAACAGCAGAGACGTGTCTATGACACCACCTCATTGATAATGCCTTAACTGAAAGGGATTTTTTAAGAATTGTGTTGTGTCCACCTTTCGCGGTTAAATCGTCAAATTCTGCAAAACAGTACTGCAATGTTAAGATTAGTTCAAGGCGTACTTTTACCATTTTATATCTTAGAAAATTGACAATGTTGGTGTCCGAATGTTGGAGATTAATATAGAAAAAACACAAACATGTGTTTAACATCTTTTCATAAAATACTTGTCTGAGAAAAATTCAACGCATATTTTGGCCAAAAAATATATCAAATCAAACTTTTTTTTTTTGGTACAATGTCTGGAAAAGAAGATATGGAGAAAATTTATCAAAAAACAGGCTTTGGCGGCGGATAGGCCATGACATGTTAAGTACGAATGGAAAGAGGAGATATAGCCAGAGAAGTCATCCACTGGACACCAAGAGGAAGAGGAAGACGTGGCACTGAAAACAAGATGACGTAGAACGACGGAAATGAAAATGAAAGAAATAAAACTCACTTGGAGAACTTGAGAGACCATGGATTTAGACATATTGAAGGGAATGGACTTTGAAAGACGATGGCTGGAGACAAATAATTGAAGGAAAAGACTTGAGAGACAATGGCTGGAGACATAATGAAGGAAAATGACTTTGAGACGACGACATATGAAGGAAATGGAGACATATTGAAGGAAATGACTTTGGTAGACGATGACTGGAGACATACATACGATAGAAAGGAAAGGACTTGAGAGACGATGGCTGGAGACAAATTGAAGGAAAGGACTGGGAGACGATGGCTGGAGACATATGGTTGAAGGGAAATGACTTTCAGAGACGATAACTGGAGACACATTAAAAGGAAATGACTTTGAGAGACGATGACTGGAGACATATGATTGAAGGAAAGGACTTGAGAGACGATGGGTGGAGACATATTGAAGGGAAAGGACTTTGTCACTGCCCTATGCACCAACAGGCGAAGTGGGTGTAGGGGTTAAGTATATACAAATGATACAAAAGGCTGCTCTTGGTCTATTGTCTAGCCGTAAGTTTCTACCGTAACTACATGTGTTATATTATTCCATGACACTTTGCATATATGTTTATCCTGTTTCATATCAGGTAGTGATAGTCATTTCAATACTCATGTTCTTTTCATAGCTTTTTATATGCAATGTTGTACTTTCTTTTGTGTTCCTTTTGTGTTTTTTGTTTGTTTGTTTGTTTGGTTGTTGTAGAATTGCGTTAGCCATAAGGTTTATATTATCGTTTTTTGATATCAGAAGCCAACATTCATGCTATCAAGCTATCATTATTTTTGAGAAAAAGTTAAACTACAGTGTTGGTACATTTTAAAGGTAGCCGCCCCCCTCCCCCCAATACAAAACCACAAAAACAACAACAACAAAACAAAAAACCCAACAAAGATCCCCCAAAACCCAACAAAATATCCCACCTAAACAAAATAAAAATTGATTAAAAAGAAGAAAATCGAAACAGTCAAAATTAAAAAAACATTCCACCCCGTCCCTTCCCCCACTACACGACTCGCCATCCTCCTGTCTCCAGATATGAAAATCAAAGCCCTAAGCGATACAAACAAACACAATATCTCCGCCTTCTCACTGAAAAGCAAAAACAAAAACAAAAACCAAACCAAACCCACATCACGTACCTGTCGATCGTAGCTGGATTCGCGGCGGCATTGAGATGAAACTCTGTTGGTCTCCAATCTCTGTAACACGATCGATGAAAAAGCAAGCCAGGTAAGGACAAATGATGAAAAGGAGAGTCCAGATAACATCCAAAAGAAACAGTAATAAAAAGATATGGGCAGTTGATATCATTTTAGAAAAAAATAAAGATACTAAATAGAAAGCCCTTAACAACTGGACACATGCAAACAAATCAATCGGACACCTACTAAACAAACAAATGCATCAACGTATATTCAATGACTGATCTAAACTGAAACATGGGAATTTATATATTTAAGTCTGACATCTGGCATTTGACATGGGATCAAAATGTTCATAGTGTTCACAATTTCATACTGCAAAACTTTAAAGACTAATTGGTTTTGGTTGGGTCTTTGCTTTCATTTATAAAGATTTTAGAACGTACAGTGCAAAAATATGAAGACAGAATGATGGTCAGTGAAAGGTAGAACACAAAATACGGAAAAAAAGAACAAGATATAACGAAATAAAAAAGGCATTGATGAATGGGCACACTTAACATACCTTTGTCAATGACAGGTACAAGCCTTGCCCAGGGCTTACCAAAGTCGACGACGTCATTGATGGTGGGGATGAGGACGAGGACGACTGGACAACGACTTGAATGCTGGGTGCTGGGGACACAAGGTCAATGTACTCTTCTGGCTGGACATCCACGGTGAGGGTCAGGGTGTCTAGCATGCCAGTGAAGTATGAAAAAACCCCATTGAAGTGTATGTACAGCTTTAAATAGCAATGTTAGCTCATGGCACATGTCAAAGTCAAGGAATACACCGGAAATCCTTAAATAGCTGCCGTGTTTTAAGTAGTCAAGT
>JAXRKP010001211.1:152500-153848 GCA_037039925.1 Doris montereyensis
TTCTCTCTCTTGTTTGTCTCGCTCATAATATTATGTGACCTGAAAATGTGTCCATCAGATTCAACTTATATTTCCCAGACATGATGGCTTAATGTTATATTATAACAGACACAACCAATGCTACTCTACTCTTATGTTAATACTAGTGTACAGTGCACACAACAATACTAACAATGACCCAATGCCAGCCTGATAACATGAACAGGGAAGATCAAATAAATTTGGACTCTTCAGCTTCACTTATTCTGTAGGTTACCCCCCTCCCCTTATGCTACAACTGCTCGCCCCTAGACAAACATTATACCACACGATTGTAAATTAGTCGTGAGAATAAAACTGGTACTGTCCAATAGAAGTCGTTGTCGATCGGTTTGATTCACTATCGATTGATTATCGACACTGAAACGTAGACTGGAGATAACGGGATTGAGAGGGTTGAATAAAAAAAGAAAAAGACCGAATCAAGTGATCATTGGCTTTTCCGTACAGAGCAGTCCAGCATGTCTCTAGTGTGTATATTCAACCACATAAATGGTTTTACTCAATGCGTCATTTCTCTTTAATTATTCAAAATATTTGTGATTGGAATTGCATGTACCTGATTGCGCATATGACTGTTCTAACTATTCTTCGTGATTATTGTATTAAATTTTACGCTTCACGAAAATTGTTCACACAGTGCAACTTACTTCCTGAAATGTTTTTGATTTTCTGACTAATTCTGACACAAGACAGAACGTCGCTGTTTTAAGTTCGTGGTGAACAAGAATAATTATAGGATTCATGAGTCATGTTCTCTGGTACTTTAAGTAGTTCTTTCTTTAACATTGGAGTGGAAAACGAATCGACAACTCAGATACTTACACCCATGTTCATACATGGAGACGAGAGACGAGAGACGAGAGAGTGTGTATATGAGAGAGAGTGTGTGTGTGAGAGAGACAGAATGTGTGTAGGTGAGTGTATTCAGCCATATAAATGGCTGTTTACTCAATGCGTCCTTTCTTTTTATTATTCAAAAATGCATGAAGTTGGTTGTACATGAGTTGAATGGCATAAAACTATTACTAACTTTTATTCGTAATTATTCTTGTATAGAATTTTACACTTCACCAAAATTGTTTCACACAATACAACTTTGTTTTCTGATTGTCTTGACTAATTCTGACCGAAGGAAGAACGTCATTGTTTAAAGATCGTGATTGACACAAGAGCTAATTATAGGATTCATGAGTCAATGCTCACTGGCACTTTAGGTAGCTTTGTCTTTAGCATTGGATGTGAGAAAACGAACAGGACCAAACTCAGATACCCCCTTCAACCCATGTTCATACGTGGGGTCTTGGCT
>JAXRKP010001212.1:0-2500 GCA_037039925.1 Doris montereyensis
TCTTTCTCTCGTTATTTATTTGTCGTTCTATCTATACATCGATCGATCTTTTTATCTATGTGTTTATGTGCATGTGGCATTAGTGGCCGAGCGGTTAGGCTGCCGGACTGAGGATCATGAGGTCCCGAGTTCGAATCCTAGCAAACCAGGGCCGACGTTGTGTTCCTGCGAAGATACTTAACACGCATTTTCCCAACTTTACCCAGGTGCAAATGGGTACAAGCACTAGCTTGGGAGTGAAAACCTGCGTCAGGACGTGATTATCGTCAACTTTTCCGCTTCACGCTATAGAAACTGGGATAAGCTCCGGCTCTATAGGCATTAAGGGCCTTGAAGTAACTTTACTTTTTATGTATATGATCAATCAATGGTGACAACTGTTTCTAAACGATTTTCTTTCAGAAGTTTAGAAAAGTTTGTATTATATACAATAAGCATAACATATTATGCTTAATATTTCATAGCGGCTTGTATTTTCACTGCTATGGTAGTTCATAATTCTTTTATTACCGAGTTGTGTCAAAGCAGGGTACTTGAAGTATTGCAATTAAAAATATATATTTACATAATTGTTGTCATGATGCTTACTGAATAATAGATCGTAATATAAATGCTAGATCCTTTATTAAGTTTTTTTCAAGACTAGTGGATTGAGCATGTTACTTTAAAATAAACCAATCACATCCTTCATACGCCTACACACACCACGCACACGCTCATACACACACACACACACACACACACACACACACACACACACCTCTATACGCTCATATTCTCTCACGTTTACAAAGCTTTGCATGTCGCTTATGTTCCAACGATTATCACCACTCTTGCACTTTATTATTTTCATTATTATTGTTGTCAGGTTGAGAAACCATGGGCTCACCATGATGTGAACAACACAGACGCAAATGGAGCAAAGCAGACATTTGACTTCTATGATTGATTGAATGGAGGGAGAACATAATGCTTAATGAGGCTGATTCGTCGTCCTCTGGACTGAACTGACGTAAGCAAATTGAGATGAATGGACATCGATTGGTGTTAGGAAAACACAAGCAAGTGGTGGGTAATACCAGTTCCTGAGTCTCGAAACTGACGTAGATTTCGTTCTATTCCGGTGAGATTAAAGAGAACTGCTCTGATTACCTCTACTTTTCTCTTTAGGATCAGATAAAATGTAGTTGGAGCACAATGGGCATATTGTTTCGTACGATATTACATGTCATTGTATTATGCATTTGTGATTGGCTAGCTTGATATGTCATCTGTGATATGGTTTGAGATTGACTGCACCGAAATGTAATCATGATCCTATCCTTTCTTCCTCAATTATACCTAAAGTCAAGGTACACGCAGCCTATAGAACTGAACAGATCCACAAGACGGAATTATACACACACACACACACACACACACACACACACACACACACACACTTTTCTTATTATCTATCTAAACAATTTTCATTGTTATATTGGATATAATCAAATTCAAGGTCAAATTCATGCATTTTGACAGTAAGATTCTGGATTGAATAAGCCAGTAGTTGTTATGAAGAACACAGACTGATTTGATTTGATTTTAAATTTTGATTTTATCCACATAATCAATGTTACTATGGTAATCTCGGGGTTTTTGGTAAGATTTTAAAATTTGCCCGGACTGCCCTGTAAACGGCTAAGGGATCTTAAACGTGCATAGCGTGTTGTAATCTGCACACGGGACCTCCTTTTCATCGTCCGTCTCCGATGGGACTAGGTTTTGATCCTCCTACCTGGACCAAGGACCGAGATTGTACTCGGACAAACTCGAAAAACAATTTCAACGTTTGGTGAGGCTCGAACCGACGACAGTTTGGCTGAAGGGCCGACACCTTGCCTCTGGACTACCGAGTTCTCCGAAGAATAAAGACAAAAAAATCACATTAGTTTATTGACTTACCTTCAGCAGTTTTTATCTCCTATCGTTCCCTGCCTTGTCTACGACTAGAAGAATATCCACTTTTTGTCTCTTGGCATAGGGGCTGATCTATAATATGATTGAAATAAGAACAAATTTAAGACCAAAGAAGAAAAAAAAGGAGATCTAAAGCTTAGAAAACCTTCTAATTTAAATCTTCATGTCAATTCGCACTACAGCTTAACATGAATTATTTATTTAAAACTCAATAGCTTACTGGGACGAATAATTAAGTCGCATTTATTCATTCTAATTCTTAATCCCTTTCAGCTTTCTTCCTCTTAATGGTGTTTTAAAAAGCAATTAAAAAAAACACACATAGAAAAACCTCCAACAAAAAAAACACCAAAAATCAAAACCCCAAAGCAAATGAAAACAGAATGAAACAAGCACTAAATGAAACAATATAAAACAAAAGGAAAACAAAATTTGAAGTGCATCATTTTTGGGGATTAAGACAATTCCTAGAATTCTGTCATTTTCTTACTCATTCAAAATAAATATTCCGGTTTAATTTCGTAAAATCTGACATGCA
>JAXRKP010001212.1:12500-25000 GCA_037039925.1 Doris montereyensis
CTCCATTTGTTTTGATAAATAAATCATATGGCAGGGATGAGTTCGCAGTGCTAACGACAGAAGCGACACACACATTTATATATCTTTAAAAATCCAGTAACTTTAATCTACTGCTTTGAACCTACGACTAATGAAAGGCTGCATTATATCATTATCTAGGATCCAACTAAGGCAGATTGCCTAAGAACTGTAATTCTTAATAATCCTCCTCCTAAAAGGATACATTGTCATGCTGTCTTATTCAAGAGAACATGGGGAAAAAAAGAGCAACATGATTACATCTCGTACCCATCGATGCAAAAAGGTTCACTTTGAAATGTTTTCAGAAGCAAGATGCCGTACGAATCGTTTGAAAGATTGGATATTGTGTCTTCTCTCATCGAAGTATACAGTCTTGACCGTTGATGAATAATTAATTGGAAGCGATATTGTTCTAATATTGGCACTAGTGATCATCGTTCGGTTAAGTAACCCGATCTAGACACCTTGACTGGCAGTGCTAGCCATTGTGTCAATTGCTTTGGTCGGACGCAATCAAGCAGAGAGAAGAGTTCCCCCTGGCATGTATTTGTTGCAGGTTTGGCTCTGTTTGCTCTAGACCTCAGTGGCAAGGCGCTAAGGCAAGTGCTTTGTTATGATAGAGTTGATCTTTTCCGCTGTATGTCTGAAACGTGGTCAAGAACCATTAGCTGTACCAAGTAGAATGAAAGCCAGGAAGGTGCATAAAGTGAAATGCGATGGACAATAAAGTGACTTTTTGGTTCGTTTTTAATGGTTACAAGGCGACATCAAGCTAGTTTAACGTATAGTAATAGTATTGTCTGTCTTAACACACTGACGTTAGGTGCAATTTTGATAGACAAGGGCCAATAATAAACAAAGGACTGGACATATATTATCTAGACATGAAAGTAATCAAATAATATATTACTACACAAACAGACAGACATACGTACATTCATTAAATATAAATGGGTGTATTGAAGCAAAAAGAGTGCTACATAATGCCCAGCAATGCCATGTCGTTTATTGTTCCATCGTACGTAATTTGTTCTTCTTATCATATCAGATCATATCGTGTCAGAGGCTAGATAGGTCATTTGACCTTTAAATGCTTCATACATCTTAAGTGGACTGCATGGCAGTTGACAAACAGTATGGAGTGTGCAGTGTCTGAAGTTTTGGTGCTTGGCAAACTACTTGAATTGTCGTGTATCGGTATGGCTTTAAAATGAAGGTAAATTAACTGTTTTATCCCTCCATATTAAACTCATATTAGGAAACCGTTTTCAAATCGTCTTATATAAAATTTATAATATGTTCGACAGCAAAATTTGCAGTGCACAGTTGTAACACAAAAGTAGAAACGGGAACATGTGGAACAGTTTACAGTTCAAAACCAAAAATTCAAAAAGTATCAGTTCTTTTAAAATGCCATTGATAAAGGACTTTTGTAATTCAAAATATTTGTCTGATGAATGAATGTGCATTGTTCTTATGGATTAATGTATGTTCAATCATATTTAAGCTCCATGATTATATTAAGTAGATAAAACTTCGACTTACGCAACTTTAAATGATAGCTCGATTAAATGTATCACTAAAATGTTGGGCATTGTGACGCTGGTGAAATAAATGGGAAAAACATCGACTTGACATCATTTATCTCATGCAAGCTATTTTCCTCATTCCTCCACGTAGTACAAATTAAGTTAGACCTGTCTACTTTGCTTGTTGTACTAACATCTTGACAGTGTTCTGCTGTGTCTATAGTCGACATTTCTTCAACACTTGGGTCAATCTAGGAGGAGCTAATAACTCATATAAAGGGCAAATTTGAAATGAGGAGAGCTATCTGTGCTAGTCTTGAACCTGCTTTCAACTTCCTCGCGCCAATATCTTACAAAACTTCCAAGTGCGCCATGAGTGCACGGTGCATCACAGAAATACCTCGAGTCGCAGGATCTCTAACTTTGTGTGAAAATAGAGGAAAATTTAGTGTACAGCTAAAAACGCCCATATGCATAATAACAGTAAAGTTTTCTGATTTGTTTGAGTTATCATCCCGCATTTACTAAAATCAGGGATTTCTCTAGTTTCAGATAGCGAAATAAATGACGTTTAGGATCGTATTGTAGTCATTAGCCTCCACCGCTGTTTTCAAGCAGCGTCGGACCTGCCCGGCAGCATTGTCATCATAATCAGTATCATGCATTGCATTTAAGTTCCACTGATTCAATGCGATTTCCATTATATCGATCTACACCCTCCTTTGATCAAGCCATTTTAGAACATGAATTTGCAGACTGCGTGGCTTAGACAGCGGTTTCGATGGCGTGGGTTTTCTTCTTCTTTTCTTTCATAATGGCTGACTAACTCAATTCTTAATATTACTGTCGGCGCACATATTTTAATTCAACTCAAAACGATTTATCGAATTTTCGTTTTAAAGTTGTGAGTTTACTTGTGTTTTTTAAGTCTTTAGTACTTCTGCTGAGTTTTATTGCTGTTGATAGTCCATTCCACAGCCTTACCATACTAAGTGACAACCAATGTTTGAAGCTCTGGCTGTTCTTGTATTAAGTTTAAGCTCATCTAATGGAATAAACAGTTGGCCATTTATTGCCTTAAAGAAGCTATTAACTTTATTTCTGGTTCTATATTATTCTCAAGCAATTGATTCCTGATGGTTTTGCTATTTCCTTTAATATATGTATAATTTCTAGTAACACAAAGGGTTGCATTCGTGTACGGGGGACTCGGTAGTCAGAGGCATGTTGTCGGCCTCTCAACCAAAAGGTCATGAGTTCAAACCCCGCCGACAGTTCACCAATTTTTAGATTTGTTTTCGAGTAAAATCCCCTCTCCCTCCCCCCGGTCCATGTAGGTGGTTCAACACCTCGGAGAAAGACTATGAAAAGGAGGTCTCGTGTGCATATCACAACACTCTGCGCACATTAAAGATCTCTTGGCTGTTCACAAGGCAAATTAAAAATCCTAACAAAAAGCCTGAGATCGCCTTAGCTGTGGATGTGAGCAAATCAAAAAAAGATAAATCAAAAGCATTCTTTTGCATTTTCTCAAATTCTTGTAAGTACCAGCAGTGGTGGAATGAATGTTAATCTGTACATGGTGAAAGATGTTGTATTGAAATGAATCTGCGTCCATACTCAAAATGATACAAAATCAAATCCTTTAGATTTACTATTTAGAACGATAGCGTTACCAGCATTGTCTAGATGAAGATTCCGGCCTCTTTTAACCTCACGAAGAACCAGAATGATAGTCATAATAGCGCCATTTGTCGTTAACTCTTTCTGATGAAGGTGCCATAGGCTTGATGTTTTACTCAAACTGAAACATTTTTGTCACAAACAAACAAAGATAATCTGGTATAATATTATTAACCCGTCCTGTAAAATGATATCTTACCTTTGTATTCACGACAGACAATACAGTCAAAAATTGTTAGACATTAGAGAGATACAAAGATCTGTTACAATAGGTTAAACGTTTTGGGGGATTTTCTTCCGAATTTCACGTTATTCATCTGTCTTTGAAGTTTTCATGACATCAAGGGAAATAATTAGCTACGTTATTGTATTTCCAATTAAACATGTGTATTTTTTTATACTAATTACAATTTTTAAAAATGTGCAATAGTCTCAGTGTGAGATCCTCTCCCGATGCATTTGTTCACTATAAAAATGTTTCTTTGATATGAGTATAATGTATAAACAGTAGCTGTTATAAACAAAAAAGAAAAAAAAAGAGCAGGCAAGTAGGTGTAAAGAAAACCATACAAGCAGTACGGTGAGAAAATAGACTCACCATAAAACAGTGGATAACCCAACAAGGAAGAATGAATGGAAAAAAAAAGAGTAAAAAATCAAGTATAAATAATTCTTTAAAACTTCGAGGTATCTGCTGATTGTACTTATTTTTCTGTCTGTAATAAATCCCTCTTCTTCTTCATGCAAACTGACTGACTTATGCAGTGACTGAATATTACTCTCAGGTAAATATTCCCCAATTACAGTTTGCTTTGCCCACCCTCCCCCTTTTAATTGCCAATCGTCAAAAATTAAAATTAAAATTAACAAAATAACATAAAATCAATGAGATTGATCGACTAAAAAATCGAATTATGAAGCTTTTAAGACACAATTTTGTTTTCAAATAGAAAAAAGTAATATTTATTCATACTTACATAATACATATATCATCTTCTTCAATAATTCAAAGGTTATAGAGTTCACACACAATAATAAATAATTTGATTACATACGTTGGAATGACAAAACAGAAAGACAAAGAATGATTTGGTCAATCAATCAGTCTTAAATTAAAACAAAACACAAACAAGAACAAAAAGGAAGAAAGGTGCACACTTATACCTGCAACAAAAATTCCTTGCACAACCACCTAAAACGTTGCAATAACAATGACACTAATAATAATAATAATAATAATAATAATAATAATAATAATAATAATAATAATAATAATAATAATAATAATAATAATAATAATAATAATAATAATAAAATAAAAAAATAAAAATAAAAATAAAATAAAATAATAATAATAATAATAATATTTAAATTGTAGTAGTAGCAGTAGTAGTAGTAGGAAAAAGTAATAATAATAATAATAATAATAATAATAATAATAATAATAGTAGTAGTAGTAGTAGTAGTAGTAGTAGTAGTAGTAGTAGTAGTAGTAGTAGTAGTAGTAGTAGTAGTAGTAGTAGTAGCATCAGCAGCAGTAGTAGTAGTAGTAGTAGTAGTAGTAGTAGTAGTAGTAGTAGTAATAGTAGTAGTAATAATAGTAGTAGTAGTTGTAGTAGTTGTTGCTGTTTTTATTTTTGTAGTAATAGTAATAGTAGTAGTAGCCGAGTAATAGTTAGTAGTAGTAGTAGTAGTAGTAGTAGTAGTAGTAGTTGTAGTAGTAGCATCAGCAGCAGCAGCAGCAGCAGTAGTAATAGTAGTAGTAGTTAGTAGTAGTAGTAGTAGTAGTAGTAGTAATAGTAGTTGTTGTAGTTGTTTTTATAGTAGTAGTAGTAGCAGTAGTAGTAGTGGTGGTAGTTGTAGTGGTAGTAGTAGTAGTAGTAGTAGTAGTAGTAGTAGTAGTAGTAGTAGTAGTAGTAATAGTAGTGGTAGTAGTAGTAATAGTAGTAGCAGTAGTAGTAGTAGTAGTAGTAGTAGTAGTAGTAGTAGTAGTAGTAGTAGTAGTAGTAGTAGTAGTAGTAGTAGTAGTAGTAGTAGTAGTAGTAGTAGTGGTAGTAATAATGATAATAATAGTACCAGAAACAAAAAAGCTATAACAGCAGCAGCAGCAGTGTGCAGCAGCAGTAGTAATAGTAGCAAAGATCGTAAATAGTAGTGGTGGTAGTGATAGAAGCAGAAGTGATTGCTGTTGTTATATCAGTAGTACTACACACCATACTAATAATGTATTAATAAATAACGATCATAATACAGATGATAATAATGCTAACGATAAAAAATGCTAATGATAATAATAATAATAATAATAATAATAATAATAATAATAATAATAATAATAATATTAATAATTGTAATAGATAATAATTGTAATAGTAAAGTAAAAGCAATAATAATAAAATAATAATAATAATAATAATAATAATAATAATAATAATAATAATAATAATAATAATAATAATAATAATAATAATAATAATAATAATGATAATAATAATAATAATAATAATAATAATAATAATAATATAATAATAATAATAATAATGATATTTTATAAGTTTAGTAGTAGTAGCAGTAGTAGTAGTGGTGGTGGTTGTAGTGGTAGTAATAGTAGTAGTAGTAGTAGTAGTAGTAGTAGTAGTAGTAGTAGTAGTAGTAGTAGTAGTAGTAGTAGTAGTAGTAGTAGTAGTAGTACTAGTAGTAGTAGTAGACGTAGTAGTAGTAGTGGTAGTAATAATGATAATAATAGTACCAGAAACAGAAGCTACAACAACAGCAGCAGCAGTTGCAGTAGCAGTAGTAATAGTAGTAAAGATCGTAAATAGTAGTGGTGGTAGTGATAGAAGTAGAAATGATTGCTGTTGTTATATCAGTAGTACTACGCACCATACTAATAATGTATTAATAAATAAGGATCCTTATACAGATGATAATAATACTAACGATAATAATGCTAATGATGAGTTTATAATAATAATTATAATAATAATAATAACAATTACAATCGTTTAATAACAATAACAAGAACAAGAACAATAACAATAACAATAACAACAATAACAACAATAATAATAATAATAATAATAATAATAATAATAATAATAATAATAATAATAATAATAATAATAACAATAATAATAACAATTACAATTAGAATATATAACAACAGCAATCACTTCTGCTTATATCACTACCACCACTACTATTTACGATCTTTGCTACTATTACTACTGCTACTGCAACTGCTGCTGCTGTTGTTGTAGACTTCGACGTGGCAGGCAGACTAATAGTAATATTATTCTAGTAAAAATATTATTATTAATACTTAATAATAATAATAAAACTAATAATAATAATAATAATAACAATTACAATTACAATAACAATAACAAGAACAAGAACAATAACAATAACAATAACAATAACAACAATAATAATAATAATAATAGTAATAATAATAATAACAATAATAATAATAATAATAATAATAATAATAATAATAATAATAATAATAATAATAATAATAATAATAATAATAATAATAATAATAATAATAATAATGATAATGATGAATGTTGATAATGATAATGATAATGATAATGATAATGATAATGATATGATAATTGGAATAATAATAATAATAACAATAATAATAATAATAATAATAATAATGATAATAATAATAATAATAATAATAATAATAATAATAATAATAATAATAATAATAATAATAATAATAATAATAATAATAATAATAATTAATAATAATATAATAATAATAATAATATTTAGGTTCAATGCCGCGTATTTTAAATCATCAACACTTATTTCTCTTGTAGTAATTCGAATAATAGTAGTTGGTATGACGAAATCCTAATAATATGTCACGCTAGATGGGACAAAGGGATTGAATAACAATGGTCAACAACAATAAAAATCAAAAAGAGGAAAGAGTATGGTTGGTATGATTAGCAGTGCGTTTTCCCTTCATGGTAAGGTGCTAGGTTGGTGGCCTTGCATGCAGAACCATTGATTCGATGATCCTGCTGGAGCCTAATCTTTTTCAGTATCCCTTTGCCTGGACTTCGTGCTAATCGAGCTGTTAAAAGGTGAAGTAAAAGTAGGTCTCGTACGCAAAGTTGATCGAAGGGTAAGCAAGAGTAGAGTCCTGATTTTCCTAGGCATATGGCGTAGTGTCGTAGTTTGCCATTGTCATTGCCATTGACGCTTTTGCTTTCGTCTAGTCTGAATAGATCTAGCTACCCATTTTGCTGCTGGGTCAACAGGAAGGTCAGACACCAATGTTACCTATACATACACTGTAATTTAGGCCTACGTCATGTTTCTAGAATGTCAATTCAATTCCGTTGAAAAATCCTACGACACCATATGAAGGAACTATATCACCTAGAGATAAACAAAGTGTTTTACGTATTTCTTTCTTTCTTTCTTCATCAGTTCCCATTTTACCTTTCGGTGTATGGGTTCAGATGCCTGAGATGATCTTTCTCCAGGATGCCTGTCCTGGCATTTTCTGTTTCTTTCCAAAAACGTTGAATTTATATGCTTTAATGCCTCTTTTATATCTTCTTCCCACTTTCTCCAAGGTCTGCCTTTTGGTTTTTTACCTTGGGCTTTAACACTGTGTACTGATTTAGCTATTCTATTGCCATTCATTCTGTTTACATGCCCAAACCATCTCAATTGATTTGTTTCTATCTTAGTTTTTATGCCATCTGCTTTGATTTGATCTCTTATTGTTGTGTTTCTGATTTTGTCTCTTTTAGTTTTCCCTACTACTCTTCTTAGATATTTCATTTCAGCTGCCTGTACTCTACTGTATTCTCTTCTGTTTAAGGTCCAGGTTTTGCTGACATAGAGGAGAGTAGGACAATAAACTGTATTGTATACTGCCATTTTGGTTTTTGTTGACAATTCTTGCTTACCTACAAATGCATTTCCTAGATGGTTATATATTGCACTTGCCTTTTTGGATTCTCTGGCTGATTTCTTCTCTTAGTTTTCTCTCTGAGTTAATGATTACTCCTAGGTAATTGTAGCTTTGAACTTGTTCTAAATTTTCCCTGCCCAATTTAAGATTTTGTGTTTCAGCTTCCCTAGTTACTAGCATTGTTTTGGTTTTCTTTGGATTTACTCTCATTCCTCTTTTATTTAGTTCATTGTTCATAATGTTGATATTCGACTGAAGGTCACTTTTGATTTTCCAAACAGAACTAAATCATCGGCAAATGAAAGCATTGATACATTTACTGGTTTGAGCTTCCACATACCTACATTCATTTTCTTCATTTTTGAAGATGCGACTGAATTAATAAATGTGATAAACAAAAGAGGACTTAGGATACAACCCTGTCTTACTCCTATATCAACATCAAATTCTGCAGATATGTTTCCAGCTACTCTCACTGCACATGTTGGTTTATTGTAAAAACTTTTAATGGCTTTTATTAAATGTTGCTCTACATTGTGTTCTTTTAAGGAATGCCATAGTTCGTCCCTCCTCACAGTGTCAAATGCCTTTTCTAAGTCAATAAAACACAGGTGCAGGTCAATGTTTCTCTCAAGGAATTTTTCTATTATTTGTCTAATTGTAAATATGTGGTCTTGTACACTTCTTCCTGGTCTAAATCCACTCTGATGCTCTTCAATCTGATCCTCTACTCTTTTCCTTACTTTCATTTCCAGTATCCTGGCATATACTTTTCCTGGAACGCTAAGTATTGATATCCCTCTATAGTTTGAGCATTCCATAGTTGATCCTTTCTTATGTATTGGTACTACCGTTCCCTTTTTCCAGTCGTCTGGCACCTGTTTGGACTTCCATGCTTGTTGGCATATTGCATGTAGTAGTTTGTCTGCCTCTCTCCCTTGGTTTTTAATCATTTCTGGATAAACTTGATCTGCTCCTGAGGCTTTTCCTAATTTCACTTTTCTTATAGCTGTTTGGATTTCTTCCATTGATATATGTACATCTTCAGCTGTCTCCTCTGGATTACTTGTTACTCTTACTAATTGATCTTTACTCCTTGTTTCATACGTTCTGGATGGATTTTGTAATTGGTGAAAATGCTTTCTCCATGTTTCCATGATTTCGCTGTCTTCTTTCATTATTTCTCCTTTGGCATTCTTAATTTGTCGTATTGGGCATGCTTTGGTCTTTCTCATGTTCTTCATTGCCCCCCTCCCCCAGAACAGCATTTGATTTCCTTGATAGCTTTCTTGAAGTCTTTGTCCAAACTCTTCCCATTGTTCCTGTTTTGTTTTCCTAACTTCCTCTTTGGCGATAGTTCTTTTATTCACGTAATCTATCCTATCCTCTGGTCTCTTTGTTTGCAAGTATTTCTTCCAGACATCCTTCTTTTCTTTGATCTTAGTGTTGATGTTCTCATTCCACCATGATGTTCTTTTCCTATCTCCTTTAATTTGTTTCCTACCACAGACCTCTTCAGTAAACTGAGGAGTGTTTCTTTATACATTTGCCACTTTTCTTCTATTGTGCTATCATTTAGAACCATCTATCTTTCACTGATAAATCTTTTTATCCTAGACTGGTTTGTTTTAGTTCGTTTCTATTTTGAGTTCAGTAGCTTTCGTCTCATTTCTTTTCTGTTTGTTTTCTTCAGTCAGTAATCTCATTTTGGCAATCACTAAGTTATGATCACTAAATATTTCTGCTCCTCTGTTTACTCTTGCATCCAATGTACTGTAAAAAGGGAGCTGTTAACTATTATGTAATCTATCATTGACTTTTCACACGTGTCTTCATTTACTCTTGTAAATGTGTGGATATCTTTATGAGGAAAAAAAAAGGTGTTAGCTATTTTCATGTTATTCTTTAGGCAAAAATCTATTAGTCTCTCTCCATTTGGAGAAATTGTTGTCTCTCCTTCTTTACCTATTGACTCCTGACGTTTCTACATTGTTGCCCGCTCTAGCGGTTTAAATCTCCTAAAACCATTAGTTCCTGTTTGTGTTTAAGATTCTCTGCAGCTATTTGTAAATCGTTTTCGAAGATATCTTTTTCTTCTTTAGTTGTGTCTTCGTTTGGTCCATAAGCTATTAATGATTTAATTTTTCTTCCTTTTGGTTTAATATTTACCTCTAATAGCCATGGGCTTTTAAATTTCCAACTTTTCATGCCTTATGCACTGGGAGGCCTACTCCTGCTCTAGCTCTATCTTTGACATCTACTCGTGAGAAGATTAAAATATGATTTGGTCCTACATTTTCTATTCCTTGTCCTTTTTTTCTTTGTTTCTGTAATGGCCAAATTATCTACTTTGATTTTTTCCATTTCTTCAACTAATTCTAACTCTTTTCCATTTATTTCCCTAACGTTCCATGTTCCAAAAAATCACAGTTTGTGTTCATTTCCAAGTTTGCCTTTGAAAGTTCAAGCCGGTTATATTATACTTATATTTCTCTGAATCTGTTTGTTTTTGGATAAGCAGGGGACTAGCCCACTGTACCCTAGGTAGATGGTGGGGCTGCCACCTTGAGGCCTCCTACCAGGCCTTGTTATTTTCTGTCAGGGTTAACTCTCTTAGTCTTTAGTCATTCAAGACCAGCCTGCAAGGCAACAGGTTGTTATTTTCTGTCATGGTTAACTCCCTTAGCCTTTGATCAGTCAAGACCGGCCTGCAAGGCAGCCATTTGTTTTCTTTCAGGGTTAACTAACTCCCTTAGCCTTTGGTCAGCCAAGATCTAGCTTTATGTAGTGATGTGAATAATCCAGCGAGTTTGCGTAGGCATATAGATCTATATAAGTATCATTTTCACAGCTTGGGTTTTTAAAATCTCCTTAAACTCATTATGAAGGACGTCGACAAACTTAATTCATTTCCATTAGAACATCTCAAGCAATCATCGGTCGGATAGTAACCGATTCATACATAATTCACATTTCCACTGGCTAAGCATACAGCTGTAATTTCTATAGCCTACATGAGCCAGAAATCTGAATCTCTAGCTCTATTGAATTGTTCACTGAATTTCAAAAAAGGGATTCTAGATTTTCGTTATCAGAGATGGTTCTGTTTTTTTCTTCTCTAAATCTATAAAGGTCTAAAATCCAAATATCTCGGAAAAGAGCTACTGTAATCGAATACCCATCAATGGAGCATACTCATTGCTTTCATATATACCCATTTTTCGCGTCAGTTTCAAATGTAAACTTAACATCAACGCGTTGTTCTTGCCAATTGCATTCTGGAACTACGGAGTTCTTCTACCTTGGCATAATTGCCAACACAATTCAGAGGAGCATTCTGCTTGTAATCCAAATATACACTTTTTATTGTCGCGTACATGCTTTGTTAACTAGCAAGGTTTATCGTGCAAAGCGAGGCATACTCTTTACTGCATTTATAGCATGTTTGTTTATTAGTGTTGAATTTTTGTTGTCCCCATAAATAGAATATTGGTTCTACAACAGGAAAGATTGCATCAGCAGGAGAAGATTCATGTGAATATAACCCTTGGTGTATCGTATTAAACTGATTTATTTGTTGTGGTTGCTGCTTGTTATGTTCTTTTAGGATTAACCCCCCCCCCCCCCCGCCCAGGACAAAGACAATGTTTTTGACAAGATCGCAATACAATTCCCCATCGTGGCAAAGCGTCCGATACAGATATCAAGGTTTAAAGAACCATCTGGCAGGTATGGATAATTATTTCCCCTGAATGTTGTTTGTAATAACCTGTCTCCTCTATTTATGTACCGATGACTTCGTGACAATACTACAGTATCCAAATCTATTATAACATTCGTAGTAAAACAAAATTAAATTAAAGTGTTTATCTCAATCAACCGCATATAATTATAAAATCAATTGATTTTCTTAGATTTCATTAAATAATTCAATTATTAAGATCATGTAATAACTAAATGGAAATGAAATGGAACAGGAGCTATAATTCCTGAATATGTTGGTCGATACTTAAATAATTTCATGCTAACCGTTTGACCTGATATAAAGTTCCTCTTGTCTTTAATAAACTAAGGAACAGTGGATAAGGAGGAAGTTGTAGTTGTAGTCGAACTTGTCGACATCACTTGCTGATCATTAACATCCGTCTGAGTGGAAGTCTCATGCCGCACAACTTGCCAGCCGGAAGTTGAAGAGCCCGACACAACTCTCTTTTCTGTCTTTTCGTACTTGATTGCTACATGACGACGAAATGTTTTGACGAGGTACAGGCAAGACAGGAGAACCATCATAAAACCTGGATCATAAAAAAGAAACGAAA
>JAXRKP010001212.1:30000-35000 GCA_037039925.1 Doris montereyensis
TTATTGTTTTCCCTACTACTCTTCTTAGATATTTCATTTCGGATGCCTGTACTCTACTGTATTCCCTACTGTCTAAGGTTCAGGATTGCTGCCATAGAGGAGAGTATAACAATAAACTGTGTTGTATACTGTCATTTTGGTTTCTTTTGACAATTCTTGTTTACCTACAAATGCCTTTCTAAATGGTTATATATTGCACTTGCCTTTTGGATTCTCTGCCTGATTTCTTCTCATATTTTTCCCTCTGAGTTAATCATTACTCCTAGGTAATTGTAGCTTTGAACTTGTTCTAAATTCTCCCTGCCCAATTTAAGATTTTGTGTTTTAACTTCCCTAGTTACTTGCATTGTTTTGTCTTTCTTTGAATTTACTCTCATTCCTCTTTTATTTAATTCATTATTCATCATTGATGATATTCGACTGACGGTCTCTTTCTGATTTTCCAAACAGATTTAAATCATCAGCAAATGAAAGCATTGAAATATTTATTGGTTTGAGCTTCCACATACCTACATTCATTTTGTTTTTTTTTTTGAGGATGTCTTTGCGACTGAATCTATAAATGTGATAAACAAAAGAGGATTTAGGATACAATCCTGTCTTACTCCTATATCAACATCAAATTCTTGAGATACATTTCCATCTACTCTCACTGCACATTTTGGTTTATTGTAAAAATGTTGCTCTACATTGGGTTCTTTTAAATAATGCCATAGTTTGTATAAAGAAGTAGACGAAGAAAGACGTTGTTTTCTGTTCATCTCTAATAGATTATTATCTATATAATTATGAGTTGGTCAATCTTTGTTTACCAAAGACTCCGTTGAAAGGCCACTAAGAGTAACCGTATTTTGCATGTATGCTTTAAATCATCACCAGATCGTTTTTGTTTGAGAAAATTGTCTGCCAAAAGTGACATTGAATTAACGTAAACTGCATTGTTTCTCCGTCTCATGAGATAGTTTGCCGTTTTGAACAGGCTATACCAGGTAAGTAAAAAGTTGGAATATTACCTTCACGCCTACCTGTGTAACCTCAGAATTGAATACTACCGATCCATTTGTCTGCTACTGGTACCACCCGGGGGTGCAATATGCTTATATATATAAAGCTGAGGAATAACTTTGAGCTATAAACTCAAACTGCACTCACGCCCACCATCGTTAATGAAAGAAGGCATTTAGTATCTTAAAAAAACATCCAAAGACATCATACTGTTTGTTTTGTTTGCAAATCCACAAATCTAACGTTCTCACAGCAGGCAAGTTTGTTAAGAACCCATGTGATTTCAAAAAATGTCACTGATAGAGGCTGCTCTGTAAAGAAAATAGAAATAGAAAAAGAGGAGGAATAAAAAGACCAAAACACTCTTAGACATCCATAACCATAATTTAGAAACAATTTCTTTAGAATTTAAAAACAATATGCATGATATTACAGTAAAATTACAATTAACGTTCTCCTCATACGTTTTTAATGTTTACATTAATTACTTTTACATATTGTTTTAATGTTGATACAGAGGCTGGGCAATAAATGAACGCATTCATAAATAATACAATACCTGTACTGTCTGTATGTCTGACTTGTCTCAAATTTCAGCCCTTTTATTTGTTCCAAATTGTTTATTTATTTCTCTGTTTCTGTCTCTGTGTATCTATCTGTCTATCTGTTTGATTGTCTGTCTGTCTCTCTGTCTCTGTTTCTGTTTCTATCTCTGCCTCTGTCACTGTTCCTGTCTGTCTGTATGTCTATCTCTCTTACTCCCACTCTCTCACATACACATATATACACAAACACACTCTCTCTCGCTCTCTCTCTCTCTCTCTCTCTCTCTCTCTCTCTCTCCTCTCCTCCCTCTCTCTTTTGTATTCTCTCTCTCTCTCTCTCTCTCTCTCTCTCTCTCTCTCTCTCTCTCTCTCTCTCTCTCTCTCTCTCTCTCTCTCTCTCTCTCTCTCTCTCTCTCTCTCTCTCTCTCTTTCCCTCTCTATTTTTGTGTTTTTGTTTCTCTCTCACTCACTCACTCTCTCTCACTCTCTTGCTCTCTCTCTCTCTCTCTCTCTCTCTCTCTCTCTCTCTTTTTCTCTCTCTCTCTCTCTCTCTCTCTCTCTCTCTCTCTCTCTCTCTCTCTCTCTCTCTCTCTCTCTCTCTCTTGCTCTGTCTATTTCTATCTCTCTGTCTCTCTGTCTCTCTCTCTCTCTCCTCTCTCTCTCTCGTTTTTCCTCCTCTACCTCGTTTTCCCATCCTGTGGCCAAACGTTTTTCTCAATCGCTCCCATAACAAAATGGAATGTAGCTGAAATTGTCTAAAAATAGAAATGTTTGACCTTGCATACATTTGATTTCTTGCTTTGTTTTCTGTTTTTTGTTGTTTGTTTTTTTGGGTGTTTTTGTGTGTGTGTAATTCTTTTGTTGCTTTTACTCTTGGAGTTGATATACACTGAGTTAAAGATTTTTTAATTTATGTATTAGGAGAACTTAAGAGCATTGCTCCATAAATTTGTTGAAAATGACTCATTGACACTTGCAATTAGAAGAGAAATACATTACTCACATTAAATAGTATCCTGCATAGCTGCCTCGGTTATCGTGTACAAGAAGAAAAGCTGATATCCACATTACTGGAAATATATTGAAAATATCGATATCATGAAATAAATCATATCTAATTGCGAAATCGACCAACTTAGACATGAACCATTAGAAATTATAAGGCATTTTAAGGATTAAAATTATTTTAAGCGATAAAGTAATCTTCGACAATTTGGTAATTAAAGCATGGGCCATTAATAGATTTGATCTTTCAATTTTCCTGGGGTCTAAGCCTTATTTTAAATGGACATTATGAAATCGATATAATGGAAAGCAGTAGAAAAACAAGAAAAAAATAATTAAAATTTAGCAAAGTCTCAAAACAAAATCAAGACACAATTATACACATTAAATTCGAACATTATAACAGTTCTTTTATATAGATCGATCAGAAAGTTGTGAAAGGACATTTGCAATCTGCTACAAAGTAGAATTTAACCCAAAACCGACGCAAGAACAATATCACAGATTGGTTTGTCAAATCCAGTGTCAAATTATCTATCGTAGATGGTGGGAGCCACCCAGGCTCAACATAAACAGTGCTTAAATGGGATCAATCTATAGGTGGGTTTTGTTGTTGTTGGGTTGCTCTTTTTGTGTGAATGAGTAGGGCTATGGTAGGACAGCCTTTTAAATTATCTAAGTACTAAACCACTAATACAGAGATCTTTGACATAAACTTTTTAAACACTAGGTCTACACAGAAGCACCGTGCTAGGAGTAGGGCCTACTGGATTTCAGATCTTGAATTCCTCGTGTCAGAGTCAAAGGCAAGGTGAAAGGGATATAACTCTGGGTAGACATTTCATATATACAAGACAAAGATGTTGGAAATCTAGGAAGTAATCCCGGACTGTCTTCTTCTTAGAAAATAATAATTGACTAACTCAATTACTAGTTGAAACTGTCAAAGTACATGCTTTTAAATATAAGTCCGATAAAATCACATTCTTGATTTTAAAACATTGTATATCATTCTATTTGTAAACTATTCAGTGCCAGTAGTGATACCGTTTAGTTTGACTTCTGTTGGCTGTTTGTTGTATAATTCTACAAAATGAGGGTCACACGAATGTAGATGACTATTACTTTTAACGATTGATTTGTCCGTTGACATGCATTAAAGGAGATAATTACGTTATCAATGATTATGTGTTATTTCAATGTACCCCCCTCCCCACTTTCTCATGTTGGTTTCGATGCATGTACTACCTTTGTTTAGTTGCTAGTTTCAAAACAAGATGTATTATTTTATACTTTTCCAATTGTTGTCTACATGTGTCTGGTGGGGTGGGTCCCACAAAGCTCCTATAATCTAGAGTGATGGTTCTTAATCTTCTTTTTGGCCCATGCATGCATCCTTTCACCATAAAATGTCAGAATGTAACCCCTCCATCCCCCTTTCCAAATTTTCTGTTTCAAAACATGCATTCAAACTAATAGAGGCTGCTAATCTGTGGTTGTAATCCCCCCCCCACGCCATGAAATCCTGAACCTCCTCCCCTCCTTCCAAGGAGGTAATCCCATTTCTAAGGAGGGGAATCCCACTTTAAAGGAGGTAATCCCACTTCCAAGGAGGTAATCCCACTTCTAAGGAGGTAATCCCACTTCCAAGGAGGTAATCCCACTTCCAAGGAGGTAATCCCACTTTCAAGGAGGTAATCCCACTCCAAGGAGGTAATCCCACTTCCAAGGAGGTAATCCCACTTCTAAGGAGGTAATCCCACTTCTAAGGAGGTAATCCCACTTCAAGGAGGTAAAGGAGGTAATCCCACTTCCAAGGAGGTAATCCCACTTCCAAGGAGGTAATCCCACTTCCGAGGAGGTAATCCCACTTCAAGGAGGTAATCTTCCACTTCTAAGGAGGTAATCCCACTTCTAAGGAGGTAATCCCACTTCCAAGGAGGTAACCTCACTCCCAAGTGGGGAATCCTCCCCTCCTCCTGGGTGGTCGAGAACCATTGATCTAGAACGAGGTATCAAAGACACATCCGAAGCTGAGCGATAATTCACTATAAAAAGTAATGTCACCCCATTCCCTCCCCTTCCCTATTCCTTTATGGTATGTAGATATTATTCTTTCCCGATTTAAACCATATAAAAAAAATCCTTTACATAAAGTACGACAGGAAACTTACCGACAACCGTGATGAAGCCAAACACCCTGGCTATTAAAGTAATATTGGCAAGGCAAAATGTTTGAGATTTTCTCTCTTCTTCCCTGTGAAGTGGCGCTGTTTCGTTGGTACTCATGTCGTTGTTTTTTTTAAGGTAGAGAGATGCACGAAAGGCTGTCAGTGTTATTGGTAATATGTGCCTAGTTCCTCAACGTCTTACAGTCAATACTTCTAGGGTATAGGTATCGGGTTGATTCGTATCCAATGTAAATGTCACGGAGCAACACGAATG
>JAXRKP010001212.1:40000-117500 GCA_037039925.1 Doris montereyensis
TGAATCTAGGACTTTTTTAAAATGTACCTGCTGGAATAAATCATAGAAATTCAAGACACCAAGGTTAATAATGTGTGGTTCCTTTTTATTTATCAATATAGAAATGGACATGATTCATTTTCCACCTAAAAGTTTTGTCATATCCCGTACAATTTGTGAATGAGAGTAATAATACCAGGTGTGCAGTTTCTTTTGCAAATGAGTATATTATAATACAAACTGACATCCATTATCGAATAGCAAAAACACAATTTAACCACTTCTTTGCATAGCGCGTTAGTTTCCAAACAATACTAGGATTAAAAGAACCTTGTTATTTGTAAAACATGCAATCAAATTGCTTTCATTTTCATCAACCGTGCCGTGTATAATGCGAAACAAGAAATAGTTTGATTAAACCAAACCAATGGCTTCGTTCCAGGCTCAGGCATGGATTTGCTACATGTCACAGATGGCCGTATCACCAGCCACACACACACACACAGGTAAACTTTCCATAGGGTGTGACTGTGACTGTGAGTGACAGTTGAAATACATCGATTTTTTTTGGGGGATATAAGTACCTTGGTCTCCCTCTGCTTTTAAATAGATGATAACCCAATCATAAGCAATGTAGAATGCAGTCATGATTCGGCAGATGCTCTTTGAGTCAAGGTCTGGGTAGTTGATATTTTTACTCACTTCATTCAAGTTTTCATCGAAATTGGTAAACAGGATATTATGATAATGAAAGTACACGAGAACACTGGTATGTGCGTATGTATGTATGTGTATGTATGTATTTATTTATGTATATATGTATGTATGTATGTATGTATGTATGTATGTTATGTATGTATGTATGTAGGTGTGTGTATGTATGTGTGTAAGTGTGTACGTATGTATGTATTTGTGTGTATGTATTTATGTATGTATGTGTGTATGTATGTATTTATGTATGTATGTATGATTGTATGTATGTATGTGTGTATGTATGTATGTATTTGTGTATGTATGTATGATTGTATGTATGTATGTATGTATGTGTGTATGTATGTATGTATGTATTTGTATGTATGTATGTATGTATGTATGTATTTATGTATGTATGTATGTATAATGTATGTATGTATGCATGCCTGTATGTGCTATGCAAATATACATCTATCTAAATATATGTATACAGCAGTGTGTATACATCCATGGATAGTGTATTTATGCTATGTTGGTATATAATAATATTATCATTACTATTATTTGTCTATGAGTTAAATGTATATGCTATGCAAATATACATCTATCTAAATATATCTATCAACACAGCTACAGCAGTACTGTACATGTATACATCCATGGATACGAGTGTACTGTTGTAGCTATGTTGGTATATAATAATATTATCATTACTATTATTTGCCTATGATATGATATATATATATATATATATATATATATATATATATATATATATATATATATATATATATATATATATATATATATATGTGTGTGTGTGTGTGTGTGTGTGTGTGTGTGTGAATAAATATACATGAAGTGTCTTTCTTTGTTTACATACATCATAGACATCTTTTGATCGCACACTTAACGGTCAAGCCACATACAGCGTTTACAAAATAACACACGTTGTGAAATCAATAAGTTTGTGACGGTATGAGGATTGTATTTGTGTAGGTTGGTGATTAAAACACAGCGGTGATACGAGCCTTGTGGGGAAATATGGATGTATCACTATCACAGGGTCGTGCAGGTATGAAAATGAAACACAAATCTTAACGTCGGCAGATCATCCGCAGGCCTAAAAAAATGTTCGTTACTCTGTTCCTACTAGTACTAGGATAACATTCATATGGTTATCCAACGCGTAGGATAAATTTTCCTCACACAGTGAACATTTTTTTACATTGTTATTCTTTTTTGTTGTTGTTAATAGAGAAAACTGGCTTTCGTTACGGAATGTACTCTATTTCTTTTTTTTTCTTTTTTTTAGAGAAAATTGGATTTCGTTACCGAATGTACTCTATTTCTTTTTTTTTTTTTTTTTTTAGAAAATTGGATTTCGTTACGGAATGTACTCTTTCTTTATTTTTTATAGAGAAAATTGGTTTTCGGTACGGAACGTACTCACTTAATCTTAAATGAACAATGTAAATGCTAAAAAAAACAACGACAACCCAGAAAAACCCATCGACAAACTCTTCCCCCTTCAAGATGTATCGATATGATCCGTCTGTAAATAGGTTACCACTGTTACATGTATACCTGCCTGTATTGAATCAAACCAGGAAAACGATGGGAGAAGATGTCTGGATCTGCAATCTGAATTGCAAAAAGGCAAAAGTATGCCAGTAGCCGCAACTGTACAATCAACACAGCACACACACTCCCACACACACAAACACACACACACACACACACACACACATTCAATTCCTTAGGGACATAAATGTGGCCGGAGTCCTCTTGAAATCATTCATGTTCTCACTCCCCACAACGTCCTGTGGCACCCATTCCAATCTGTAATGGTTTTGGGAAAGAAGCTGTATTTGTATGTGTCTGTTTACATCAGTGTATTGGTGTTTGGTTGAATGAAATTGAACGAGTTGCTGTGTCTGTAGAGTGATTTATTTTGTTTTGTAGGTAGTGCTGGGGAAGACGATGCCTGAATTGCCTCTGGTGGCTTTAAAAAAACAGGGCGAGACGAACTGTTTTTCTGCGATCTTCCAAAGGCTGCAATTTGAGTTTTTCAAGGGCATGTGTGACACACCTTGGATCTCTGGACCGACAGTTTGTTGCAAACCGTGCAGCTTGTCTTTGGACTTGGTCTGTTTTATTTATATGAACTTTACAGTAGGGGTCCCACGCTGCACAGGCATATTTTAGAGTCAGTCTCACTAGTGATACATGTACTGATATAAGTTGCGCCTGATGAGTCCTAACGATTTGTGGCCTTTACTACAACGTTGTTGATGTTGTTATGCCCTCTTAGCCTTTTGTTGAGGTGTAAGCCGATGTATGGGGTATCATTCACATGTTGCAGTGAATGACCAAGCATTGTGTAATTATAGCTGAGGATGTTTAAAAGAATTTGAGATTGGCATTACAAAGCATTTGGCTGGGTGGAACTGCATCTGCCATGGTTTTATCCATCTCACCAGATAAACAAGGTCCCTTTAAAGTGCAACGGAGTCATTAGGGTTATGTATCTCTCTCAACTAGAAACTGTCGTCGACAAAAAGTTTTAGCTGTGATTTTGGTGAAATATTACAGCCGAGATCGTATATGAAAGTCAGGAAGCAAAGTGGTCCAAGAACTGTACCCTGCGGCACCCCAAACAGAACAGAGCAAGTGTCACTCGACTTTCCATCTAGGACATCTTCCTGAGTCCTGTCGCATAGCCAGCTTCTGAATCATGTGAGTGGGAATTGGTTTTCGCAGGGGTCATTATTTGTGCTGTTCGCTTGAATGTCAGTGATCCTAGTATGTCTCAACTTTTGTTACTAATCGGTTGTGTAGTACCGCATCGAAAGCTTTTGAAAAAGTCTAGGACCAGTAGATCTATCGGTGTTTTATTGTCGAGGATTTTGCTGATGAGTCTATCGTGGTTACCAGCTGTGTCTCACATGATAGGTACTTTCTGGAGCTATGTTGGTGATTTACCAGTACATTGTGTTCATCATAATCATAGTGTTTAATGATGGAATGGAATACGACGTGTTCAAAGATTTTACATGATTGTTATCGAGGTCAAGGATACCGGGCGGTAGTTTGAAGCGATGTCACATTTACCCTTCTTGAATACCGCTGTTATATTTGCATGTTTCCAGTCTTTGGGCACGCAACCTGTGTCTAGTGACTGTTGGAATATCACAGACAGGAAAGGGGCAATCTCATTGACACGTTCTTTGAGTATTCTCGTTGGAATTTGGTCAGGTCCAGTTGCCTTAGAGGATTCAATGATTTCAGTTGTTTCATGAATCCCTTAGTATTAGTATTAGTATCGATGTCAATTCTGGGCATGATGGGTATGCTGTTGGCTCCGGTAACGTATAGGGTGGGATTTCCTCTTGCAAACACACTTTGATATTGTTTGTTTAGGATATTTGCTTTCTCGATTGCGTCGAAGGCCTCGGTTCCGTCGAATCTTTGTTGTACACTGATGCTTACTGTGTCTTTTCGTCTTGGTTTATCGTATCTCCAAAATCGCTTGGTTGTTCCAATATTGTATATTTCCTTATCGTTCGGCTGTAACGTTCCACACTAATATGTTGTGCTCTTTCCACAGTTCTTTGTGCACCATTTTGCGGAGCGTGCGGAAGTGATTCCAATCATGACTAGCATTGGAAATTGTTGATAAATTGTATGACCTGTTTTCTACCGAATAGGACGTTTTATATGGGGAGTTATCCATGGTAGATGTGGTTTTCCGCTGATTGTTTTTGAAGGAATGTGTTTGAAAATTAAGTCTTTTAACAGTGTGGGGAAAAAATTCCCAATTTTTGTGTACATTATGTTTGGATACATCTCCAATTGAAGGATATGTACGTTTAAGTACATCTGCCACTGGGGGATTTGTATGTTTGAGTACATCTGCCACTGAAGGATCTGTATATTTGGGTACATCTGCCACTGAGGGATCTGTACATTTGATTACATCTGCCCCCGAGAGATTTGCATGTTTGGGTACATCTGCCACTGAGGGATTTGTATGTTTGGGCACATCTGCCACTGAGGGATTTGTATGTTTGGGTACATCTGCCGCTGAGAGATATGTATCTTTGGGTACATCTGCCACTGAGAGATGTGTATATTTGATTACATCTGCTCCCGAGAGATTTGTATGGGTACATCTGCCACTGAGAGATTTGTATGTTTGGGTACATCTGCCCCTGAGAGATTTGTATGTTTGGGTACATCTGCCCCTGAGAGAGTTGTATGTTTGGGTACATCTGCCACTGAGAGAGAGTTGTATGTTTGGGTACATCTGCCCCTGAGAGATATGTATGTTTGGGTACATCTGCCCCTGAGAGATATGTTTGGGTACATCTGCCCCTGAGAGATTGTATGTTTGGGTACATCTGCCCCTGAGAGATATGTATGTTTGGGTACATCTGCCCCTGAGAAAGTTGTATGTTTGGGTACATCTGCCCTGAGGGATCTGAGAACATCTGCCCCTGAGATGTACTGTTGTTTGGGGTCTCCCACTAAGGGATCTGTATGTTTGGGTACATCCTCACTAAAGGATATGTACTGTAGAGTAAGAATCTGTATGTTTGGGTACATCTGCCTCTGAGAGAGGTGTATGTTTGGGTATATCTACCCCTGAGAGATATGTATGTTTGGGTGCAATACCACTGAAGGATCTGTATGTTTGGATACATCTGCCCCTGAGATGTACTGTTGTTTGGGTACATCTCCCACTAAGGGATCTGTATGTTTGGGTACATCTCTCACTAAAGGATATGTACTGTATGTTTGGGTACATCTCTGCTTCCCAAGCCCTGGGCATTTAGGCAGTAATTACTGTAAAAGTAGGCATTACAAAAATTTTAAAAATACAAAATAAAAACCTTGACCTAAAAACATATATGTATATTGTACGATGTTTTGCTCTCTTAAATTTAAAATAAGTTGAAATTAAAAAGAAATAGAAAAAGAATTTTGTCACAGAAGAATACGAAGAAAATTGGGATATCTAAACAAAACATGAATAATTTATTTCCAGGATTTTGTGGATATTAAAAACCAGATCTCTATGAGCCATCTGTCTGTGAAAGTTTCAAAAGTGAATTATGCAATGTCCATAAAATCCTTTGATTCTCCTAATGGTCAAGTACCTACGGTAAATTTTCTCAAACACACATTTATTCTTTATACAAGGTGATGATCATTTCCTTTTAAACTTTCTAGTCGATCACTTTTTTCATTCACACAACAAAATTAACTTCCGCATTTAAAGGCAATAACAAGAAATCTTATTACAAAATAAAAGACATCAAAGGTCACTCTTAAATCAATCAATTTATTCTTATGTAAAAAAAATGACAAATTTACAGAACAAGAATTCTTTAATTTAAATACTAATACCAATGTGCACAGCTTACTATTACCATTACAATTACCAATGAACACACTTTTGTAAATGAATATGCACAATATTAAAGAAGTTTCACAAAGTATTTCTGGATATTTGTCTTGTAATCACAATCAATTGAACCACTCTTAAATCAACCAATTTATTCTTATGTAAAAAAATGACAAATTTACAGAACAGGAATTCTTTAATTTAAATACTAATACCAATGTGCACAGCTTACTATTACCATTACAATTACCAATGAACACACTTTTGTAAATAAACATGCACAATATTAAAGAAGTTTCACAAAGTATTTCTTGATATTTGTCTTGTAATCACAATCAATTGAACTATCAAGTAACATTGCTATGTATTGAAAAGCGTGTCCTTTTTTTAAATTTCAAAAGTACTCTAATCTGAGTACTATGATTACTATCATCTATCTAAAAAACATAAAACTAATAACTCATTATTTAGAGTGTTCAAATTTATTTATGTAAAAAAATGAATTTTATTCAAACTGATTGATAGTAAGTACAAACTTAAAGCCTCTATTGATTTATGGCCTCTCACAATTAATGATGACAAAATCATATGTCATTTTCATTCCAATGATAATTTTTATTCAGGCATTTTCTATTTGCTTTATGAATGCAACTATTTTGATTATTATCATTCATTTTGTATTTAAAACAATAATTATCTCTGTTGTCATTTTTAAGCTCTTGGTATGCCAGGGATAGCATCATATTTTTTCAAGAACCTGAAATTGATGAAGAAAAACAAAAGAAAATTCATAAAGTATCATTCAAAATATAATTTGTTAACACAAAAAGCAAAATTAACGGATTCAGTTCCACAGTTCTTAACACACATGCCACAGCCTTAAAATGGAAGTTAGTAGAACAGATTGGAATGTTTCATTTTATGAAATACACACTCTCTAATAACACACAAAACATATCATGTTACATACCAGTCTTTTCAGCATTGAATAAAGAATTTGAATTTATCAATTATTTACTAGTGTTTGTTCTTATGTACATGTTGTGTGAAGTTGAATAAAAAAAAGTTTGTGAGAAAAATACACTTAGCTATTTTTTTTCACTCACCAAAGGCATTTAGTAGCCTTTTCTCTACCAAAACAAATTGAAACAGCATATAACCCATAGAAAATTTAATTCTGAAAATGTGTGGAAAATTTAACAGTGAATAAGTGAGGATTTTATTTTTAAATTGTTTTTCCCATGTTCATAACATAAATTTCCACTAGAAGTAAGAACAATTGCCATGTATGTTGGCTGGATCTAGATCTAAAGTTTGCCTGTCTGTTCAAGAGAGTCCTTTTCCTCTATCTCTTTACCATGTGAAAACTGAATTTGATCCCATATCTACATCTAAACCTACTCTTTTCCTCCCCCCCCCCCCCTCGCTAATGGTCCTAATTCCCTAATCAGTTTTTGATTATTTTCATCACTATTATTATCACTTAAAATGATAGAAATCATCACTAGTAACACATACATCCTTAATTTTCTCCTCTTCATCCTCCAAGAATTCAAATTCGTAAGGCGTGCGTCCATGACAATTGACGATTCCGCGAAGGCATGTCAGCCATATTGTTTGGCTAGCAACCGTGAAAAAGGTAAGCATGGTAGACAAATAAACACAACAAGGTCTCTACAATACTGAATTCTTTTTTAAAAGGATGCCAAACACAAACTGAGTGGTGAAACATCTTTTAGTGAGAGTTTCGTATTTTCCATGTCATTATTTTCGCATAGAATGACAGAGACGGTTTCATCAGCTCATGAAACTCTATGTAAAGCTAGTGAACCGCTCTCAGCGACCCATGGTACATAGATTTGTAACAATAGAATGCATACTTTATTTTGAGTAATTGTAATTACAGCGAATTGAATTGATAAAATATATTGTATGATAAATTTTTCCTGGCAATACAGGTTTATTTCTGAGCATAACAAAAACAACAAACATTTTCATTCACAAAATGAGAAAAAAAAAATTAACAACTTTTATCCTGGCCATATATTTTCTTGTTTTCTGTCATAAAGTGGACAATCATATTTCTGATTCAGTGAATAATGCAAATAAACCAACGACAACAAATAAATCATGTGCAACACTTACAGACTGTTAAACTGTTCTATCCGTCCCCTCATAATGCCAGGTCCTAGGAAGAAACTCAGCTCCACAAAGCAATTATTAGCAGCAGCAGATGTCAAAGCCACATGACTCTCCTATATAAAACATGTTAAAAATCTGTTTGTTATAACAGGCTCAAAACTTCTTCATTATGTTATTGTTATTTTTAAATATCTCCCGTAAAATTTGTTTTTGCAGTGTTAATGTAAAGTTAGGCTGAGAATTTTCAGGAATGATAGATACACTGTCTTCTTCTTCTCCAAGGGGTTACGTTTGAGTTCTGTTCAGAACCCTTGAAACGGAGACTCAAGGTTTACGGCCTCAGCTGGCTTGGGGCCAGTTGTGGGTCCCTGTGGTTTAACCCGTCCGTTGGCGATAGGGTTGGCTCCACTGTGTTACATTGGGCAATAAGGAGCCACCCTTTCAATGCTGAGGCTCGCTTAACTCTCTCGCCGGAGCAGGTTTACTCTTGGTCATTGAGGGTATTTTTGGGAAACTCCGCCATTTTTGGCCTGAGCTCTCATGAAAATGAACTTATATTCGGCAATCAATATACTGTCCATTTCTTTGCCCCAGTCAAAATACAACAGTTCAAATCATATTGAATTTATATTTCCCTATAGAGTTAGTCAGTTTCCTTGTTGTTATTGTCGATCAAGCAGTGTTGGGACATTTATTGCCCCTCATCTAATGTCATGTAACAGAATTTACAGGTTATTTCATCTGCTGAGGAGTTTCATATAAAATGTTCTAGGTATCAGGCTTTGGAAGGACTAGAGAAGTTAGAATGCTTAAAATAATAGATTTAGCAATATTAGTCAAATCTGCTTCAAACCGTAGTTATAAAGGGATATTATTCCCACAGTGAGGTGTAGGTTGAAGTTACATATTTTGAAAAATAAGAAACAGCAAGATTGATTTTAAAAAACTATGCATATTGAGTGCTCATAAAAATGTATGATTAGCTGTGGTTTGGCTATCTGTGCAAAATTCCATTGGAAGGGGTTTGCCTTTTGCAGTTGCAGCCTATACATTATTAAAACTTTTCTTTTTAGAGAACTTGCTTTTGTATGACATTTGAATGAAAAGATAAAAGTAATGAAATTTGTTTAAAACCAAATACATACCAGTGCTTCAAATATATGATCCAAGAAATATTCCAAGTACACCTTGAATGGCTTTTTACCAAGACCTTTTGCTAGATTCGGAAGCTGATGGGATAATTGAAAAAAATAATAATTAAATTGATAGTTGGTAAACTACAAAAAATCATTTTTAACATACCCATTGAAGAAAAATGTCATGAATTATATCACCAAACAATCCACTCTTTCAAAACAATGTTAAGTCCGACACAAAAAAGAGAAAATAACTTTTAAAAGCATGCATTTTAAGTTATAAAAAAGGGACCATGAAACAAAAAATACATCTGATTTTAAACAAATTGCAGTAAACAAATTTTGTAATGAGATTTGAACTAAAAAGAAAAAAACAGAAGGATAGACACACTGTTCTATAAATCATTAACACTTTGAGCTGTAGAACGGAAAGGAAATAATTTCTTCTTCCTAATTTGATAACAGTTCAAACCCACCTGCTTACTACTAATTGATAACAGTTCAAACCCACCTGTTTACAAACAGTCTCCAGGAAGTTTGGATAGTGGGTGTATGTTTTGAAATTACATGTTTTGGCCATTGCAGGAATCATTTCCCGACATGAGCATTCATGCTAGGAATGTGACTCAACTCAGCAAGGAGATTCACACAGCTGGAAAAATAGAAAGAAAAAAGAGGATGATAAAAAATCAAGAAAGCTATGCTATGACATTTCTATTATTATATTATAAGATTTCTTTTAAGTGACAAATTCTTACCATAAAATGATAGCAAGCATTAAAAAATCTAGTATGATCATTATAGCCACATGTACAAATAGAATACTAAATGTCACATTTTACTTATATGTGAAACTCCTTCAAATTCATCTTAAAGCTAAAAAATAACATTTCCTTGCCATCACATATGTTCTGATTTATATGTACTTACTCTTTATTAATTATTAAAATCTTTCTAGATAAACAAATTCATGGAATTAAAATTGTCCAAATTTTTTAAGGTTATGCTTCATATCAATTTGCAAAAAGAGAAACAGCTGTAAAACCTAAAAACATTATTATTCAAACCATAATTGAATGGGTCAGTTCAATAGTGTGCTTATGTCACAAATATGTTATTTAGAGAAAAATGCCAAAAACAATGGACATACGCACAGATGGCTTTGGGAATTCCAAATTTCAAACGGCTAAAAATATGATGTGTCTTCATCATATCTCTTTCATATTTTTCTAAAAGAATGATTTCGTTTTATTCCCTAGGATTTTCTCTTTATCTCGTTTTTCATGAAAATGGACATAGACACACTATTGAAATGACCCCTTCAATTATTTGATGTTCCCTTCTGTATTTTTATCTTCTTTTTTCATAAAAGAAATATTTGAAAATCATTTTCCCTAAAGATTTAGACACCCCCATCTAACTAATGTAACCCTTTTCCAATGAGTCTTTACGATACTAAATGAGATTACAATCATGCATCATTAACAAGGAAAAAGGGCACTATTTTCTTTTGCTATAAAATAAGTTTTTATTAAATGCCTTAAAAATAAAAATGGCATTGAAAAAGAAAGAGTGTTTGCACATAAACAACTGCTCCTGAACTATTTCACATTTGATAAATCCTTTGACTCAAATTACTCAAAACAAAAATCTGTTACATAAATCTCATATGATATAAAAACAAAAAGGAAATTTGTGTAAACTACTAAAAGGCAGCTACCATACTCGCACCATTTCACAAAGACTACGACATACCCATCAGCCAGTTCCCCATGGTTCAGATGGTTTCCTGAATTGATGATCCATGCATCCTCCCCCTCTGCCCATTTTTGGGGCCAGGGATCCACAGGAATACATCTGGTATAGCAACAAATTTGGGTTATATGCAATATGACTGTTGCAAACTGAGCACAGACAATGACAATTTTTCTCCTTTTAATCTACATTTATGTACATGTACTCTTCTATGTTATATTAAAATGTCTGAATGTGAATTTTGTTTGTAACGTGGCCGTACAACTGTCTACGATTGAGTAACTTTTCCATTTTCCTACTCTCCTCACCTATTCCCCTATATGTACCTATTCTAGTTATATTTTAATAGAATGAAAAGGCAAAACAAGGCAGATCACACACCCCCCCCCCTCCCCTCACCTTTTTGTTTTTACCAAACAACTCCCTTCATGGTAACTACATTTTTATTTGAAGGTGTATCTGTACAGTTTACAAATTTTCTCACAAGGCATTCCCAGATGGGATTTCATTGGAACATTTGTTTGTATGCATTGCTCCTTAAAATTTTAAGTTATTAGATTAGCTTTGTTAATATCAATAAAAACTGTGCACTGTTCCATTTATCAAAGTAATCTGACTAAGCACAGTCACGCTTTGCGGTGCCAAAAGTACCTGTTGGTTAGAGTGTAAGTCTACATCGTTGTCCCTGAGCTGTTTCACAACACTGTGAGTTGAGACACCTTTATCTAGAGCCCCATATTTTCCGACTCTGCAGGCTGATCTTTGATGTTTTCAAATCCCTCCTTGAGCTTTCCAAAGACAATTTCTTTTGATCTTCTCCTAACAAAGTAAATTAAAATCCTTTAACCACACAATCACATGAAAGAAAAATCATCAGAGATTTTTAAGATTTTTAAGATAACTCAAAATTAAAAAGAAATGTTTGTTTGTGGATTAAAAAGATTATTTGCACATTGGAAAAATAATAATAATAAATAAAATTTGTCGGCTGTGTGATGAAAACATACTCACCAAAAGCTTTGACTACATTGCCGATGGCAGCAGCTGCTCCTTGTCTTACAGATGCTATGTTGTCTTGTAAGTTGGTGAAGAAGAGGATACAAGGCTGGTAAAGTAGATCTTGACTCATCCGGGAAACACAAAACAAAATGGCCGCATGCAATACAAGCAGCTGGTGACAAATGAAAAGAAAAAATGCAAGTATGAAATTCAGTGTTTATATCATTTCAGTGAAATATTTCACATGGTAAACAACTTCTGGCAACTGTTTAAAATAAAAAGCATTTCATTTTTCCAACATTTTATTACGCTTGCTACTGGTAAGTCCTGTTTCTTTTCTTTCACACTTTCACATACATTTAATCTCACTGTTTCACTTTAATTCACCCTGGAGATCACTGTATATGGTGGACAGGACAAACTACAATAAAACAAACTCTCACAAGCTCTGTTGCCTCACTTTGAATTTTTCAGTGCTCTCCTTGAATTCAGTCTTTCTTATTGCCTCTCATTAATTTTACAAAGAAAAGAAAGGTTTTATTCTAATTTGATTTCAAACTATATGACTTTGATTTCATATTCACACAGTTTCATAAAAGAAGAATTTAAAAAAAAAAAGAAAGTAAAAACCTAATCTCAGTGAGCTTTGAAAATTTGAGTAAATCTTTCAATCTCATACAAATATAATGTACAGAGAAAAAAACAACACACATCTTACCATCTCTTACAGGCCAGCTGTCGTCATTGAAACAGACAAGAAGTGTTTGCAACAGTTTTTCTACATGGGGCCTCACAGACTTATTAATCTGTGAATTGTAGTAGAGGAATAATACATGGACAAAATCATTTTAACCCCAAGTAAATGAATTCTATAAATGAAAAAAAAAACAACATTCTACTTATATCTATGACTTTAATGAATTAAAATAGATTATAGTATTTCAGTTTTGCCATGTAAAATAATATGCATTAAAAGAGAAACATTAATCAAACTATTTATATTGGTGTATGTCATCTGTCTTAATTTTATTTCCTTGTTCCTAATTCCATTCTTTCCCAACTATTGAAGAATTGAAACATGATCACTTTATATTTCGTTTCAAAATTTGAATGCTTTCCTCCTCAGGCTTTAAACTAATTCAATCTTCACAGAATGAAATAAAGAAATCTGAGAAAATAATATTTGAAATTATATATAATTACCTTTGATGCCAATTCTGCAATACAAGCACAAGAAGCTTCTCTCACAGCGTGATTGTCAGATTCTGTTGATTTGACATAGTAGTCAACCTAATCAAATAAAAGAAATATTGAACAGTGACAAGTTGTTGTAAGAGACAGAGTGATGTGTTGAAACTTATAAGCTCACTATGGACAATAGGAATTCCTGCCCTCACACACATACACAAAAAAAGAAATGAAAATAGAATGACCTAACATTCTCTGTAAATCAAAGAAAAAAAGATAAAAAGATGAATGCAGTGTTAAACTGACAACAAAGATAAAAAAACAACTTTCCTATTAAAAGAAAAACAACTCACACTCTCTAAAAAAGTACTACTAAAGTAGATAAACGGATACGTGAATAAAGTGTATGAAAAGATAGCTAGATTAAAAGATAAATAGATAAATCTTTGCACACAGAGAGAGAGAAAGAGAAAGGGTTTCTTTGTTTGTTTTTATTACTTTTTATCCCTTTCCTCCATAACAATGATATGCAGGGTGAATTAAAAGGAAACAGAAGGACGAAAAACACATATCAAAGTAAAGAAAAGAAGCAAGACCTACTGGTAGCACCCATCAACCACCAAGAGAGGGAGAGAAAGATGTATACACAGAGTGACACATGCACACACATACACAAAAAAGGAAAGATGTAAGGCAAAGCAAGGAACTCTCATACGAACCACTTTATCAATGTCCTTTTCCACCAAATGTTTTCCTTCCCCATGGGTTATGAGTCGCCACGTTTCTTGGGAATATATCCGAACACCTTCTGCTATGTAGTATCTGACAAGATAAACAGTGTCAAGCATCTCATACAATCTTGCCTACACACCCCATTGGGGGGGGGGATGACAGAGTCACGAGCAACAAATAATATAGTGTCATACAGACTCACTTTTTATGAATTCAATCAACTCAAGACTTTTTTACAGCTTTAGTTCAAGTTACACTTTTATACATCTAAAATCTTTACATGAGCATGATGATTAGATGTTTCTGAATTGTTAGAGCTAAAATTTCGTAAGAAGTCTGGGCTAATCATTGACCTTTCATAGTAATTAGCAAGTGTCCAATATTTCAAAGATGGCAAAGAAAAAGAAGTGAAAAAGCTAGTGATTGAAAGTCAAGGAACTTAGTATTCTTATTTCATTAGGCATGTATGTACATAAAACAAATAAAAAAACCAAATCATGTTTCTATAAAATATATACCCCTCCTCCCTCCATGATACTAAACACCCCCCCAAAAAAAAATAACAAAGGTAAACCAAAGCTTATCTTCTTCAAACACCATCACACCCCCCCCTCCCCCAGTATATCTGGAGTAAGATATCAAATATATTTGTACAAAGTGTGAAGATGAAATGAACATTATACTTGAGGCTTATGGATAGGGGCATTCTTGTTTTGAAACTAATTAATCACTCACCTGTTGAGACACATGGAAGGAATAAGAAGAGGATAAAACTTTTTGCCGGGCTTCTTCTGATGGTAAGCTGGTAAGAAATTTTCTTGTTGCCACAGAGGCTGCCATACGTACCTGCAGGATATGGAGTTATTAACATGTGTCGTGAAACTTTCTTAAAGAATACCTGTACAAACGTAAGTATGTCAGAATTTTCACTATTTTATTTAACTTTTTCGTTTTGTGTCCGCACTTGAATTCCATCAATGGACACAGCCATTTTACATAGCCTGATAGATTTGCTCACCTGCACATTTGAAAGGCCAATTTCTAAGTAAAATATCTTCCAAAATCCTAACATGTTGTATCTCATTTAGTTTGGGACTGAATGTACTTTTGTCTGTTGTCTGTGAAAATGTTGTTTTTCTCAAACTATTAGAAGATCTGCATGTCAACAATAGTTCAAAGCAAAACATAACTGCAAAAACACGATTAAAAATTTTACATTCACCTTGCTAAAGAAAAATTAATGATGAAAAATCTTGTATTTCCACATTTATTTATCAAGTTCAATATATTATCCAATGAAACGCAGTGAAAAAAGTGTGAATATCCATCGTGTTCAATAGGTTTGACACTGTACAACGGCGGTGAGAAAAAATCAAGCCTTCAATGTCTCCTTCACTGAAAGGGCATGAAACAACCCCTCAAACATGTAAACATGCCTCTTTATAACCTTCAAGCACAGAAAATCTTCATTATTGACTATATTTACCTTTTAGAATGAGAGAACTTCCTTTGCCAAGTGACCACAATCGCACTCATCGGATTTAACTATTAGATTCATGATTTTAAACAAGTAGATCAATGAGCCATTGGAAACGGCTTGGTGTCCTCATTTTTTTTTACTTAAACAGTTAACATAAAAATACTGAACCCAAACCTAAAAATTCAACAATAAAATCAAAGGAATAAGCTCTCTTTCTTAGACAACTGAAAGAAGAACTATTTTTCACATTCATTTTCTATTTCAAGACGCCAGATTATATTCATGTTTGACAGGATCTTTTCGATAACAGATGCGCGGAATACGTCCCATAATTTCCGGTTGATCTATGGCAATATTCATGAAAATTTGTCAAAAGTAGATATTTTGGATAGAGTATATTGTAATGATTAAAATGAGTATCAACTTGAAATACTTTAGACAAAACTATTGGGTTTAATAGTACTAAAGATGTGCTGAAAGTTTGAAATCGTGTCAATTCAAAGAATCAATACTCAGCTTCTTTTATGGTATGTCTGTGAATGGAATGAAGCTCCATCCAATAAAACAATAAACTAGATTTAATGTGTTTTGGGTAAAAATGGCTTGTTCAGGACCACCCCCTTGATAAGCCAATTTACATGTTGCTGATACTCATTTTCATTTTTCGATTGTGGTGTCATCTGCAAGTCTAATAAAACATGTTTTCCATGATTCTGATATTTGACAATTATTTGCATATGCTGCAAATAAAAAAGGTAACAACATTGCCCCTTGGGGACCTGATTCACAACATTTATAAGAACACACAAGACTTCATATTATAAAGATAGCAAATGCAAAATAATTTCTTAATAAAACAAAAAATCTACACAAACTATAAACAGCAACAACAAGAGTAATCAACACCTCCATAATAAATCTTTTATAATTAATTTTAAAGAGTGCACATTTTACCTGACTCCAATTATCTCCAAGACCTCCGCTAAGATATTCTGAAAAGAGTTGTCCATGTCTATAGATAGCATTTTCTTCAGTCAGTTTTGATTCACAGTCATTTGCAGCTGAAGAAAATAAATAGTTTAAAAAGGTTTCATTACGGATTGTTGTTTCTTTTACATGACAATGACTTTTTGTGCCTCACAAAAATTTTTGATTTGCGGTGAATGTGAACAAACAGTGCTTTCGTGAAACTGGTGAAAAAATCAACAGTGGAGAATGGTAGTCTTCAGCGGCGCAAGCAGGTTCTGTATTGATCCTGATGATGGCCGACTCAGATATGGAGGAGACCTGGTCAACGCTTTGCTGATGGAAACATCCTGGAATGTAATCCATGGGGAGGTACCAGCGTCATAATTTGGAGCACCATTGGCATTAGCCAACGTCTTGGTCCTGTCATCTTTCAAAATATTGGTCAAGGAGGTGGCAATGGTGTAACAGCACAACGCTACATCAATCAAGTGCTGCAGCTCCACGTTGTACGATCTTCATCATAATGATGAACAGCCTCTCACAACTAATGCAACACAGCACAGTTTTTAATGCAAAACAATGGCAGGCTTTTCCCCATCTGCCTTGTTCTCCGGATTTAAATCGAATAGAGTGCTTTTCGGATATACTTCAGACATGGCTCAACCAATTGGATTAAAAACATCGCACAGCACTGCAACTTGTTGCAACCCTCACCCAGGTGTGGGAGAAAATAACTTAATTTATCCTCTAAACAATGGAGATGCATCGCAGTGGTCAGAGCCTGTGGAGGTCACATGCGGTAATACTGTTTAAAGCCTTTAATTTAGTGGTCATGCGATTTAAGAATCGTAAATGTTTTTGTGCATACAACTCTCTAAACTGCAAAATATTGTCATAATTTTCAAAACATGTTCAAATTATCATATCAATAAATAAAGTATCTTGTAATTGTAAAAATCACCATCATTGTTGTTGTTTTCAGTTTTAGCATTTGTTTTGCTGGTCAGTATATATATATCATCACATTCTCAGACTAGTGAAAAAGGAGTAACTTTAATCAATAATTTTGTACCGCTAAACCAAGGAAACAAAGGAACGTGTCTGAGAACAAAACACTAGTTTGGAAAAGATCCACGTGAAATAAAATATCAACATTTTTTAAGTTTACTGATAAAAATAAAACAAACCAACAACAACAAAACTGAATTACTCTTCAAATAGGAAACACTTTTCACTAATGTGTTAGATATTAGCTTAAATAGCAGTGGTATAGTTCATTCATAAAAGCTTAGATGGATTGAAAGACAGACAGGATAGATAGATATATCAAGTTTATAAATAAACAGGTACATAAATTAATATTGTTGCAATGAAGAGATATATATGGTTTTGGTTGCTTGTTTTTTTAATCTTTATTGAACAAAATTTATTATTTTAAGTTCTACTGTATGGTTATTGTAAGGACTGTCTTTGCATACGTTGTATATGACAACATGAGCATGTAAAATATCTCTGCTTAGAGCTAAATATCATAAATGTTTAGATATAAAGATTAAAATAAAGTCAAAGAAACAACCATGAAAAAATACATAATATAAGATTTTAGTGAAAAAACCCCAGAAACAACATACATGCATGGTAAATAATAATTTAAAATAAAACATTACCCTCAGGTTTTGCTCCACAGGTGACTAATGCTCCACAGACGTAATAACCAGTTTCCCGCACAAACCGGTTTGTATGCATCAATGTTTCAAAGATGAGGTCAAGAAGTTCCTGATTTACAAATTGGTTAAATGTGTACCCATAACCCAAAGTAATGCTTTCTAGACACCTAAATGAGACAAACAGAAATAAATAAAGTTTATATTACTGAATGAATAAAAACATAATGTTATTTCCTTTTTTTGTCTACAAAAAATGAAATAAAAATGTTTCGTAATATATTAATTTTTTTTTCATCATAAATTAAATAAATAAAGGAATACAAAAGCATTTTGATTTGCAATGAAGTCCATATCATTTTCACATGATAACCTTCCTTTCATGCCTGGAATGAAATTAGCAAGATGGCAATAGCAAATATGCTCTGATGATGATCACAGGTAGTCTTTCAAAGAGTTTGTAAAAGATGAACCACGCTCCCCTACCCACTGCTACATAACATGAAACAAATAAACAAAAGAATGAAGTCCTCTATCACAAAGAGATAAAGCAAAATACAGGACGATCAAAAGCGTCAGAAATAAAGTGAGCATTAAAACAATTTAAGAAACAAATCAACTTACTTCATGTAGGTTTCAAGAGACTTCCAACCAGCAGTGTCATGGAGAATCTGTGATGTGTTACTTGATCTCTGCATAATATGATGATATAAATACTGCCATTAAAAAAAGTTGTGAAAGTTTTGAAGGAAATCCAAAGAGGTGACGCAGAACCTATTGGCAACGGCTTCACAAGTGTGCATCATCTTAGTTTTTCTTTTTAAAAATGTTACGTATATTTTTTAATAATGTTGTAATAACGTAAAACTTATAATGTTAGACTGAAAACATATGAGCTATTTCAAAACGATACAAAATTTGATATTTTTTAAACATCTTTGAAAGTCTTTGTATCTCTTTAAAGGCACTGATGTTGATGGTCACATTAATAACATTGATGTATAAATTTTAAAAACCTAAATCAATTTTTTTAAAATTTGTAGTTTGTAACTGCATGTTAAATTATACTCATATTTGACTAACTTTTCTTCTCTTACCCTCTCTATCAGATTGGCATATGAATTCGGTGAACATCCAAGAATACTCTCTGGTGGTTCTTGAGAATCATCAGGTGAATGCGAATCCTCTTGTAAACCATGACGCTCAAGATTAGAACGGATACCATCTAAAACTTTGTCTTTGTGATTTGCATACACACTTGGACCAAGGATACTACAAAGCAAACCAAGAAGCCCACCTGTGAAGAAGACACATACAATAAATTTATGCTCTTTTACCAACAGCATGTCTGGATTTCATTTTACGACATATCACGATAGATATACAGGGCAAATTAGACGGAAAGACAAAGAGGTCATGGCGGGTCATCACAACCTCCGCCCCTCTGTTTGAACACACAACATTCTACTACAAGATGCCAACAAATCAGCCAATAAATTAATGATTAAATGTTTTCATCAAGAAGTGACAAAACATGAAGGGAGACCAAAAACATTTATTGTGTCCATACTTAGAAAAGACCGTAAAAGATTTCCCCACATGACCTGGTATAAAATTAAACACCTTTTCAAACGTCTCTGGCTCGTATTAGATTGCTAAAGACAGAAAGAACAGAATGGAGATCCCTTTGTATCTAAAAACTTTACAGGGCAGCCCAGGCAAAACCCAGACGACACTTACAGGCCATAGATCAGGGTAGCTTATATAACAGTCTTATATTTAAAGCTTTCCTTAGCACAGTTTGACAGATAAACTTCCAGCTGTATAATTCGTACATAAAAATTATTAACGGATTTTAAATTAAAAGGTACAAGAAGAAGCGTGCATTTAAAAAAATAAAGAGTTGAACAACAAGTGAAAATTCAAAAATATAATAAATAAATGGTCCATCCCTGAGCCTCCATAATACGAGCCGATTCACCGCCGTCGCGAGATTTTAATTGAAGGCCGATCCCGCAAGTACCGGTCAGGCCATTTCAATCTGTGCTTGAAACCAGTGAAGCCGGTTTAAAAATTGCTCTCGTCTTTTGCAGTCGTTTTAGGATATTGCGTTTACACAGAAGTTACATAGATCACTCAAGTGTAAGTAAACACTTAAGATTTTATCATAAGATTAAGTAAGATGTAAAGTTTCAACGTGTAAATTAAGTTTAAATTGAATTCTAGAATCTAATCCAGTCATCCACATTACTAGATCTACATTCAAAGATGGTGAGACTAGAATCCATGTGAATTATCATGGCTTTAAATCTAGTAGCTCTAAATCTATACTCTAGTAGATATAGATAACTAGACCTAATCGATAAAGCCTAGATTTAGATCTAGATATAATACTAAATTCAATCAAGATAAAGCTTCTATATCTAGATCTATATTTTATTATAAGACTGTCGTAGGCTCTGCTTGAATAAGATACATCTAGATAATCAAGTAGAGTTAGATCTTATCGTAAAGAAGCCTAGAAAATGTTCACATGAAAACTTTTCTGGGGGTTTTGTTGGAGATTGAAAAAAAGTTTTGTCAGTGTAAACTAAAAGATGTTTAAAGTTAAATTTCACACTAACTATATTCTAAACCTAGTACTGTCTAGATCTTACACACCTTTTCTTGCAAGTTTGAGATAAAAAATCACCTAAGCTTGGATTGGGAGGGGAGGGTGGGGGGGGGGGGGGGGTCTGTGTGTCAGGGGTGGTGAAAGATGTTAAAATTATGGAGACCTGACTGTGGAGACTCCTTTCACGAAGAACATGACTAAAATTCGCATTCTGTCCAATCTGAACTTCAATTCTATGAAATTGGATAAGATAGAGATTACTCAAAAAATTTTTAAAATTTCATGCTCATTCTCCTTTCCCTATCTTTCACTTTTCTAATTTCAGCTCCAGTAACGTTCACGATGGGTAGGAAATACTCTGTTTTTGGATGCATTAATTTTCATTGTCACTTCACAAACATTTTTAATGCTTATTTTCAAATAAACTGAAACACAATAGTATTAATGTGCGGGTTTCAAGCCCTATTATTAACTATATAATACTGCAGAGGGAAAATGATTTCTGATTTTGTGACCAGTTCCAAAAGTCTTTTACTTTTTCTTCTTCTTTTTTCTCTTTCTCCTCTTTTTGCTTTAATGTGCTCGTTCTTAGTTTTCTTCCTTTCTTCTTCTCCTTTATCTTCTATATCTTTCCATTTCTTTTCTTCCCTTCTTTTGTCTTCTTCTTATAGATAAATCCTTTTTTTTGGTTATTTTTCTTCTCCTTTATCTTCTTCTTTTCTTGCTTTTTCTTCTTCTGTCATTTTCCTCTTCTCCTACTTCTTCATCTTTCTTTTTTTCTTCTTCTCATTCATCTTTTTTCTTAGTTTTCTTCCCTTTCTTATATTCCTTTTAAATTCATCTTGTTTTCTTTTTTATTTCTTTTTCTTCCTCTTCTCCTTTTCTTCTCCATCTTATTCTTCTGTTTTTCTTCCTCTTCTTCTTCTCCTTCATGGTCGTTTTCTTCTCCATTCTCTTCTTTTTCCTCCTTCATCTTGTTTTCTATTTTTTCTTCTTCTTCCCTTTATTCTTATTGTTTTTCTTCTTCTCCTTCATCTTCTTCTTCTCCTTCACCTTTCTGTACTTTATTCTTTTTCTTCTTCTTCCCTTTAATCTTTTTTCTTCTCCTTCCTTATCTCGATCTAATATTAATATTATATTTTCTCCTCTCTCTCTCTCTTTCTTGGAGATCGTTTAGATCTAGAATTAGAATATAGATAGATTATTCTCCTTCATTTTTTGTTTTCTCTTTATTTATTTATTCTCCTCCTCTCTCTCTCTCGGAGATCGTTTAGATCTAGAATTAGAATATAGATAGATTATTCTCCTTCATTTTTTGTTTTCTCTTTATTTATTTATTCTCCTTTTCTTACTTTTTCTTTTCCTTGCGTCTTCTTCTGTTCTTTTCCTGTTCTTTTCCATTTTCTTCTTTTTCTCCTTCATTGTCGTTTTCTTCTCCATTCTCTTCTTTTTCTCCTTCATCTTCTTTTTTCTATACTTTCTTCTTCCTTTATTATCCTCTATCTTTTTTTGCTTTCTTCTTTTTCCCTTTATTCTTATTGGTTTTTCTTCTTCTCCTTCATCTCGATCTAATATTTTACTTCTGTCTGTCTGTCTGTCTCTTTCTTTCTGAGATTGTGTGTGGGATTTAGATCTAGACTAGAATTAGAATCTAGATCAATTAATTATCATACTACAAACACTCTACAAGAAGTAAAAGTCTTAATCTAGATCTAGACATAGATAAGACACTGAGCCTACTTAAAAGAAGGTGGCTTAGAATAAGACATCATACACTATACGCTATACTGTAGTGTTAGGCCCACTAGTGCCTAGGCCTTCTATAAACGGTGTGTGTATACATCAATAGTAGGCCTACTATTAATTATTATAATACTAAAATACTGTATGTGTCAGCGGTCAGCACGACAGGCCATTGCGACAGGCGCGAGGTGGGTCATTCGGCCTTCAATTAGCCACACTGCGATTCCAAGGGGTATAACTGTGAAAATTCTAGGTCCAATGCCAGTGACGTAATGTTACGCAAACTGCACGGGTCCGTCGACTGAGGTTTCCCTGGCATTTTTTAGTGACGTAACGTTGGGCATGTGGTTTGGAGATGTTACGAGTTTTCGTGTGTACCATTCTGCTGAAACCGGTAGGTAAACTTCACGACTTATATAACGAGTGAGGATGCGATACATATAGGCCGATATTTGCTAATAGAGAGAGGGAGAGGAGAGAGAAAAAAAGATTGAGAGAGAGAGAGAGAGAGAGAGAGAGAGAGAGAGAGAGAGAGAGAGAGAGAGAGAGAGAGAGAGAGAGAGAGAGAGAAATGCACCAGCAACAAAACCCTCACCGAAAAGAAAGATCTTTTTGTGACAATGGTTCTTTTTCCCCCCGTACATGCCCCCCCCTACTCCCACCATCACTCCCCCCCCAACTATCTACAGTCACATAGAGCGCCCCATTAGACTAGCACAAACTGGTGTCTTTATCGATTGATAATTTTCGCGGACTACGGGACGGGATGGGAGCGGTGGCTGACAAATCTTGAACTCTACTTGAACTTGTGCTATTAGTATTTTTCTCTCTCTCTCGTTTAAATGCGGTTTTAGTAATATTGTATTGTTATGCGAAGAAGACTGTGCATAGTGGAGACGTAGAGTCACTATTGTTGTAAAAGACTTCTAAACCTCCCGTATTGCCAATTATCTTGTCTTTATTTATTAGAAAGTAATAAATCATGAAAGCCTATTGATTGCCGAACGTCTTTACATAAGTTTCACTCCACGATAAGCCAAAACAGGTTTTGTTAATGCAACCGAATCTAACCTGAACAATCTCAGAATCTAACCTGATCACAGTCTCCTTTCTGATGGCTGGTCATCGTCTACATTTTTGTGCAGACGTCAGCAGTGGCCGTAAAGGACATCCAAAGACAAAATATTCCCCAAAGCCGACCGGACTATTTAAAAACAAAAATTTCATGATTTCTCAATAGTCTTAAAATATACAAGATGAATTTTGAGAAAAAAGCTTGACGCGATATTACCATTATTAGATCCCAGATCGAAAATTATTTTTTTTGTCCGACCATAACGTTTTGCAGACTGATAGTAGTCTCATGGTATTTTCACTCTCATAGAGTTATCTATGATTTTTTGTGTGTCTTTTACAAGAAATATGGCCGTAGGAATACGTTTTCTTTCACTCCAGATCATAAAAACATATTTTTCAACTGTTTTTTTTCAGCTCTTACTGCGTGTTCATTTGTAGACCACAATTGTTACATAATAACGAAAATCTGTAACCTGCCTCACATGATCACTGTAAAAGATTTTTAAAAATTTAAACTCGCCAAATTTTCTTTGAACAATTCTCTCTTTCATGGAATTAAAGAAAACAGAATAAAAAGTCGTTCACCTCACCTACCTTAAAGGGCGTCCTACTGAATTTTCACTTTTTCCCCTAATGCATTTTTTGGCTAATTTTTTCCTGCCAATGTGTTGCTTGCATCTAACTATGTAAATGTAAACAATTTTGGGAAAAATTATTCGGTTGCCAGTAACGGCGGCCATGTTGAATTTTGATGCGAAATTTTAAAATCTTAAAATCTCAAAAAGTATATGGGCTAGCAATGAAATTCTTTTTCAGATATATTCTTTAAACCCTTAAATAAGGAATAAGACATATTTAATTTATCTCAGCTGTTTTTAAATGTGCTTAAAAAATCAGTATTTTATTAAAAAAATAACTATTACTAAATTTTGTAATATTTTGATTTTAAAGGTGCACAAAAGATATGGAAATAAACCAGTGAAAATCTCCTAGTTCCCAATAACAAATACTAGTCTAGCTGACCAAATTTCAACACTCTGGCATGAAACTTTCTGAGATTCTTTTTTTTTTAAGATTTTAAACGTTGTATGCTAGAAATCACATGTTTTGAGAAAAACGGGTTTGAAAATTCAACTTTCTTCAGAATGATACAGCAATATTAAAGTTGGCCATAGAATTAGTACCTTTTCAGGCTTTATATAAAAAAATCAACTGATGTACTCGATTCTAAAGAAATAGCATTCTAGAGTGGATTTGGAAAATGGGTATTATGAGCCCAAGACTCTACTAAATGTAGCTTGCCCCTTAAGGTGAAAAAGGACATTAAAAAAGGAAATGCATCAGTCTCAATTACTGACGAGCACCCAAAAAAATATTCACAAAAACACACAAATTGAAAGCAAATTTCACAATATTATGTTTTTTGCGATGTCAAAGCTATACATGGACCAAATGTTAAGAAGATTCATCAATTACACTTTGAGAAAGATTAATTGAAGAGTTCAAGTTATCATTGGGTCCCATTTTTGTGAAACCTGCCTCTATATAGAACTCTCTATTACTATATTTTCTTCCTTGGAGATGAACAAAAAAACTTTTCAATAACTAAATTATATTTAAGACATTATAATAAAGTAACATCCATTTCTCATAAAAATAAAAATATTTTTTTAAAAGATGTAGAATGAGAATAGTCAAGAGGTATATATATACACATAGTTTTTGTGCCTGTGGAATAATCTCCTACAAAAAGCTCTGAAAATCTAGATCTAGTCTTAGTCAAATTGTTATAGAGAAGGAATTATCTTAAAAAATCTCATGATAGTTTAGTATACTGTCAAATGAAAAACAATCACCTGCAACAATTCTGACACGGAACTCAGCATAATCCAGCAGTTCAATAGCTTTTTCAACCATGACAAAAGCAAAAGTATCATCTGAGTTTCCTGATTTTTTCTGTGTTCCAGGATAGCCGTTGCTCCAATGAATTGCTCCATGAAGATTTTCCCATCCCTCAGATGAGGAGGATAGGATAGACATAAGGTTGTGTTGAAGCTCTTCAATTACTTCTTCATCCCGGTTCTCACTAAGATATGTTTGAAGCTCTGAAAAACTTCGATCACGTTCAAGTTTGGCTTTGCCGCAAAGTTTGGCCAACATTTGGCTAGACGTTTGACTAGGCATTCTTCAGTGTGTTTATAACTCGAAAATAACTACTTTTTTACACACACAAAATTAGATTGATCTAGAGTCTATATCTAGATCTAGATACTTGATTTCTAAATAGATAAAGCTAGTACTCGTAGCTACTTAGCTACTAAGATACTCATACCGTTATTAAAATAGGTCTTTAGATCTGGAATAGATCTCTAGATCACGATTTCTATCTAGATCTAGATTTGTTAAGATTTTTCTATATAAGTTCTAACTGTAATAGATCTCTACAACAAAAATCAAATCCTTTCGATTATTTGTTTAGAATATATCAAGAATCTAGCTCTAGATCTAGTCTTTCAGTCAGTCATCATCCACAGCACTTTTCATTCTGAATCATCGCAATGTAATATGGATTATGGACTGTGGACAAAGGTTTGTGCTGATTTGATCCTAAGCCTATTTCTTGTTCCGAAACTGACGTTGCATTCTTGTTTGATCTCGAGCCACCAGTCCGTCGTAATAAAAACATTTCGGGTTAAAACATTTTTTTAAAATCCACCCACATCCAGATAAAAATAAACCTAACATAAAGATAAAGATGAATTTAAAGTCCGTATCCCCTCACAAATGCAGGCTTACCGACTGTGCATCATTTCAGGCCAATTCAATCAAAGTCCTTTTCAATTACCTGGGAAGCATACAGTACACCATCATGTTAAACGCTTCATACTAACAGTCAGACAAGATCGTTCTCTACCTGTAGCTGGGTAACATGATTTGCCATCTCTCTCTCTCTCTCTCTCTCTCTCTCTCTCTCTCTCTCTCTCTCTCTCTCTCTCTCTCTCTCTCTCTCTCTCTCTCTCTCTCTCTCTCTCTCTCTCTCTCTCTCTCTCTCTCTCTCTCTCTCTCTCTCTCTCTCTCTCTCTCGCTCTCCTCTCCCTCTCTCTCTCTCTCTCTCTCTCTCTTTCTCTCTCTCTCTCTCTCTCTCTCTCTCTCTCTCTCTCTCTCTCTCTCTCTCTCTCTCTCTCTCTCTCTCTCTCTCTCTCTCTCTCTCGCTCTCTCTCTCTCTCTCTCTCTCTCTCTCTCTCTCTCTCTCTCTCTCTCTCTCTCTCTCTCTCTCTCTATATATATATATATATATATATATATATATATATATATATATATATATATATATATATATATATATCTTTCTCTTTCTTTCTCTTTCTCCCTCTCTTTTCTCTCCCTCTCTCTCTCTCTCTCTCTCTCTCTCTCTCTCTCTCTCTCTCTCTCTCTCTCTCTCTCTCTCTCTCTCTCTCTCTCTCTCTCTCTCTCTCTCTCTCTCTCGATGTGTCTATGTCTCTGTCTGTCTCCCCCCTCTCTCTCTCTCTCTCTCTCTCTCTCTCTCTCTCTCTCTCTCTCTCTCTCTCTCCCTCCCTCCCTCTTCTAGTGCCGGATTAGGGCTCTGCTGACCCTTAGGAGCATTTTGGTAAGCCGCCTGAAAAGACAGATATTTTGGGCTCGCAATTAAAAGGAATAAAGTTAATTTTATCAACAGAAAATTTATTACAACAAAAAATTCAAAACAAACTTAAAATTTTTATAATTTTTTTTAGACAATACTGTCATTACTATAAGATCACAGTAGCAACTAGATTACAACTTTGCGCGCTTTTGCAACTGCAAATTCATCGATTAGTTTTTTTTGGATTTAAAAAAGAAGTCAATTTTATTAAGCAAATTGCTATAAATGTAGAGAAGTGTCAAAATTCCTAGACATTGTTGACCCATTATTGACTGTTCAACATATTTATTTATATTTAGTTACGAAAAAGAGCGTTCCTCTGAGCAGTTCGTAGCCATTAGAGATAAAAGAATTCGGGGTGTTAGTTCCGTGTTCGGAAATGGATGATGAGATCCAGTAGTACGCAACATTTGAATCATCACCTGGACACTTCCAGTTGGTGATATTTCATCGGATCTCTGCTCTTTATATCAACAATAAATTAACGAAATGCTGCCGAGAAATCGGAAGACAAATCCTTTGAATACACACCAACATATCTTGAAATACCAACATCCATATCTTCATCAGACATGATATAGTGATACTCAATTAAAACAGCAAACCTCTGCAGCACCATGGGATATGCCTCAATTAGTTTTTGGAGAGTACTTTTCAGTTGATCGATGATGACATACGTATAAGGTATTGACTTTAAACTTTTACTGGACCGACATCCCTTCCACAGCCTCTGTGGCATCTCCATCACTGACATTTTTTTACGTTTGGGTACTCGCCACTTTATGATTTGTATGGTGCTGCTACCTCTGCGATCAGGTGCCTAATGTTCATATCAATCAAACGTCTCTTGGCAGTCATCTAAGAATTTATCCAAGCTCTTCATAAGAGCAATAGCTGGTGTTAATTCAATAGAGGGACTTTGCAGCAACTTGCTACATCGGTTAAGGCGCTGCAGTATGTCATTTCAAAGTTCAAGGGCAACGTCAATGATGTCCAAATGTTCGGCCAATCCACCAGCTTCATTGTGTGTGTTGCTATTCTGAGTAGCATATATTTCCCGAATAGTACTTTGATACTAGTGGTTACCCCCCCCTCCTGAAAACTGCTTCTATGGCATCAGTGCGGGCATACCATCTAGCATCCGATGGGTGTTTTTGAAAAAAAAGACATTGAGGTTGCTCGTAAAAAGGGTCATCAGGACACCTCAACGATGTGTTGATGCTACAAAGAATGTATACAAACGCTGTAATAATTCAACAAATGAAATTGTTTTAACACAGTAATCACGTTGACTGACCAGCCAGATTGAAAGAGTTGGCAGTGGGATCTACCAAACTATTCTTCTTTTTCCCGATTCGCTTCATGCCAGTGTAAGTATCAGACATACTGCTGGTATTATGTTATGTTTGACCACATCAATTTTCGAAGTTGTTGTCCTGATCTAACACATATTGAAGCAGAGCGTCAGCCATAATCTGCCCTGTGTGACTGGATACATTGATGAGTTGATTAATTGATGAAAGCGACCCACAGGTTGGTGATCCATCAGATGGACAGCGAAGAATCATGGTTAGCTGACTAAATGGGTGATATCTAGAGTGGAGTCCACTGAAATTGAAAGATACCGTGACATTGCAATCTCATCCTTGATGAAACCAGTGACTTGTTTAGCCATCATAGCAATGAAGTTTTCGCAGATCGTTTTGGACGTCCGTGATTACTATGAGTACGGATGTGCTGCGACATATAATGGATCATATTGCCCAATCAGCTCCAAAATGCCCCAAATCATCACCGTTGTTATTAATGGTTATCAATTTCTTTAATGGCCTCGATCATTGGCTGACCCTAGGGCATGTGCCTTATTTGCCTAATCCGGCACTGCTCTCTTCGCTCTCTCTTTCTTTCCCTATCTCATTCTCTCTGTCTTTCCTAAATCAAACTATAATGAGCATACATGTAAATATGTATACTAATATAGAGGACATGACGGTGGTCGAGACAAAAGACGGATACGTGAAACTGGGGTCCCAGTAAAACCATGCGATCAACACGAGATTAAGGGTTTAAAAAAGGTATTGTGTATCCAGTCGTGTGCACTACAGGTTGCACATCGTGTGTATGGAGTCGCATTATAGTTATCATCGAGATATTACAGCAGTAGCATGACTATGCTTTAAATAAGTGAAATTATTCGGCAATGGATGTCATCATGATACCACTCTGTAAATGTAATGAAAAAATAAAGGAAAGAGGTGGAGATACAATTAAAAAGCAGACCAGAGGAAAACGAAAAAGCGGGGAAAGAAGAGGAGGAATATCGGTCGTGTTTATATCATTGTACAGGAACTTCCATGACATTGTCATTCAACAACAGAACGGTTGTTTAACCATTAAAGAAAAGGCGAGTGGACAAAAGTTTAGTACACCAAAGTGTTTACATTGATTGGTTATTACTTTTCTTTATTAAGACTCGATGAGAGAGAGGATGAGAGAGGATGAGAGAGGGAGAGAGAGAGAGAGAGAGAGAGAGAGAGAGAGAGAGAGAGAGAGAGAGAGAGAGAGAGAGAGAGAGAGAGAGAGAGAGAGAATGATATATACATATATATATATATATATATATATATATATATATATATATATATATATATATACAGAGAGAGAGAGAGAGACAGACAGACAGACAGACAAACAAACAGACAAAGAGAGAGAGAGTGAGTGAGGGATTGGAGAAGAGAGGAACAGAGAGAGAGCGAGCGCGCGCAAGAGCAAGAGAGAGAGAGAGAGAGAGAGAGAGAGAGAGAGAGAGAGAGAGAGAGAGAGAGAGAGAGAGAGAGAGAGAGAGAGAGAGAGAGAGAGAGAGAGAGAGAGAGAGATTTATACTTTGACTGTCACTAGTGTCTCTGTCATTTTGGCCCACTCTCAGCGGAACAAAAATATTCACGTCGCTGTCCCCTTAAATAAATACTTAAATAATTCCCACCCGCGGTCAGGCCAGTCGTTCCCCAAGCCCCAAGTCAACAGGCATCAAGCAGAGGACTCATAGACGTGATCAGTTTAGGTTGGACGACTAGATTATACACCATGTATATCAAGTCGGAGGACGACCTTTAACTTTAAAGAAATATCGGTTGAAAGAAATTCGACGAAAACCGAATGGATGGTCACAATACTCGATTATTGTATTTCATTAGGTGTAAGACTCGAGATGAATCTACTTTCGATACCTCAAAATGATAGAGAAAAATGGAATAAATGATTTGATTGAAGAACTGAACTCTTCTCCTTTGTTTACATTTTCTCGTCCCAGAGCGATGAGCATAGGCCTAGGTCGATTTGTTTTGATTGCAAAGGAAAATGGCGTCTGGTGGCATCAGGGGCTACAATGCTGTAACAGTCTCAGCTCTTACACCGCTTACTCAAACGCAATCGCCTCCAGAGAATGTAAGTGCTTTTCTTTGGATAGAAATAGAGAGAGAGAGAGAGAGAGAGAGAGAGAGAGAGAGAGAGAGAGAGAGAGAGAGAGAGAGAGAGAGAGAGAGAGAGAGAGAAATTGCTATTGATCTCTTCCGTTTATCCAAAAGTAAATGTAGACTAAGCGTAGGCCTTTATTATTAGACTTTGCAACTAGCGTCGATTTGGAGGATTTCCAAATTAATATCTATATCTAGTCAAGCACTGCGGCACAGTTGGCACACCATTTAATATTCGGAAGGAGTCGCTGTAGTTGGGACCCTACCATTATTTTCACATCTATCACTTTCCCTGACCCTGACCCGCCCCCCCCCCAATAATCCATCTAGGTCTAGCGAGTCAAGGCTAAAAGTAGGGAGGATGGTAGGGTGGGTGTGAGGTAAGGGGAGGGGAGGGGAGGTTCAACCTATAGGAATTGTGTTATTGTTAGATTTTACGAAAGGTAAATCAGTAATTTTACGGTGTAGTGGCGTAAAAGAAAGTGGGTCAAATTTGTACTTGTCGGTATTGGCTTGATATACATTTAGAGGTGAGACGGAAGAAATCTATCCACAATGCCTGACCCTAAAGGCACCCTGCTCATTCCTCCACTCCACGCACCCGAACATGGTTTTAGATATAGATCTACTTTAGATTTAATGAAGATGAAAGACTACCGTATGTTGTTGGCGAAATGGTGGCCAAAATGAGTCATGACCTTGCTACTCAGAAAAAGTAGTTTTTTATGGTATGTTGTGAACAAATATTCTCTAGGGTTATTTATGGCTTCACAAAATTGATTTATAAAATAATATTTCAGTGACGCAGATTGCAGGAGGTTTTACATCTTTTAATTTTTCACATCCGTACCCCACTTTGAATCTCCTTCCTGTAATAGATTCTATTACCAAATGTGTTGTATTCTTTATTTTGTTGATTGTTTTTTTGTGCGGGATGACTTTAAGTTTAATATTCTCATCGCTGTAAACCTGAAACTAAGAAGATAAGTTTTTTAAATAATGCATAATGGCCAGACTTGGAGAGATTGAGAGAGAGAGAACTCTCTTTGTTGATGGTCTTTGATCCACAAGGAGCTCTGAAAAGAGCCTTTACCTAGAAGAAGGCAAAATGAAGTCTATGTCAAACACAATCCCTAGGGCCTAGCCCTATCCCCCTCCCCCTTTTCACACCATTGCCATCCCACTTAGTACTCTAATCCTAAGGTCAAGCCCTGTCACAATTATAAACTTAAGATGGAAAAATAGATAGATATTAATCAGTGTGCAACTATTGATCAGTAAAGTCTACAGAAATGACAGCGATGAAACTTGAAAGAAGGCATCTTATGCTTTTCACTTTATTTCAGACTATACTTGAATGCAGAGTGTGCAATGAAGTTTTCCGCTTCCAAGGTGAAAAAGTGCCGCGGCTACTTATTTGTGGACATACTTGTTGTCACCAGTGTTTGACAAGACTTCCTCTACATGGACGCTCACTTTTATGTCCATTTGACAGACAGCCAACTGAAATTGGAGATTCAGGAGTGTGGGGGTTGAAGAAAAACTTTGCCCTTCTGGAGCTCCTTGAAAAATTGCAATTCACACCTGTGAGCACTAGTCATGCTCTGCCTGAAAGCGTGCTGGCAAGGGAACAGAGTGTGAGTAATTTTGAAAAGGTTTCTTAAATCATTCAAAACTAAATGGTATCACACTTCATGGATCAGTGAATTAAATATTCTTTTTAGTATGTGTAGTCATTCAATGCTTACAAATGCAAGTAGGGAGAGATAAATAACATAAAATGTAATTATTATTGGGTTTACTGAAGTACTTCTTCAGTTTTGATGGTGAACACTCGGTATTAATAATTGTGTTGTAATTGCCATGTTTACTTGAACAGGATATTATGGTAGTTTAGTTTTAATTCTGAAATTGCTTCTGATCATGCATCACTTAGTGTTGACTGATGCCTTGAAATACATATTGCAGATTTAAAAGAACTGAAAAAAACAACCCAAAACAAAAACACTCCCTCCCCTCCACTTCGCTAGCCACCTCCTAAACATTAGAGAGTGCCTTTAATGTGTTTAACTTTGAGTAACGGTTAAAATAAAATAAAACAAAGTACTCACCTTACATTTAGGTATTTTCTGACCTAGGTTCTAGAAACTAAGATTCAGATTGTCAGGACATCTAGAATCTGACATATTTCGTTTAGAATATAAGATGAAGGGAAAAGCTAATAGGCCTTACATCTTTGTTGTTTAAATAAAATACTGTTTGCAAGCGAAAAATCGAAAGTCTCATGCAAACATTAAGATTAATGTATGTTATGGAAAATGTAATTTCCATTTTCATCATCTTTATTGATCCTTTAAAAAAGGAAATTATACTTGTGTTATCCCAATTTCCGTTTGAAAAATAAAAGAATACATCAATGCATTCAAATTAAAAACAAGTTTAACTTAGTTAATCATTAAATGTTTAGATTTTAGGAGAAGTATACAAAAATTCAAAGGTGGGTAAATGAATACTGGGTGAAACAATATACATAAAAAATTTTAAAAAATTTAAAAAGATAGAATAATTATAGACAAATCAGTTTAGCTTCATACGCATTCATTAACTTATCATAAATCATTCATTCACCATCCATCAATTTACATTTCTTAAACATTGTGAGTAAAACGCCACTGTGCTTTCAAAGTAAGGTATGGTCAAACTTTCGTATGGTGCTTGGAAGAAAAGATCTAAAATATCTCAGTGCGGGATTTTAAATGTATAAGTCGACCGCTTCTACTACTTGTTTTGGGTATGGAGAAAAGAAGGTGGGTGTTGTCTTTAAGTATACTCCTGAGTTTGATCTTGCATTGAATCTCATACAGATCTTCAAAGTTCTCCGGCTCTACATCATTTATGAGTTTCCCTATGTGTTTCAGTGTCCTATTAAATTTCTTCTTTTCTCTATCTCTTGTATTTCCTCCCCATGCAGTTATACTAAAAATAATAATACTCTTTATGCAAGCTTGATGGAAAAGTCTTATTAGAGTATTTTACCTCATTTGTAAATGATCTTTTTATAGAATCAGTGATCTTTAGACATAATCAACACAGAATTGTGAATATTGGTATTATACATCTTTCTAACATTTGACATTCTCATTTCTGTCACAACATATATCTACTACGATCTTCAAAATGATAATTTTTTCTCATAAATTAATGTAGAAACAGATGCACTTTTCTGTAGTGCAGTAAGAGGAAAAGTGAGATTTTAAAATGCACACATGTTTATTATACCATCTTGTTTGGAACACAATATCATCAGTTCTTGCATAATTTGTAATATCTGTCACATTATTTACAGATACCTTGCAGACAATGTACTTCACATAGTAGTGATAAAATGCCATATTTTCTAATAGCTGCTGTGAAAAAGATTCAAGATATAAAAGACAGATTAAGATTTGACCTTTACACCAAAAGATGATGTACATGTATTACATGTTTTGAAAATAATTGTCTGCTCTGGGATAATTTTTAAATATTTTTTTCATATCCTCAGTTATCAGTAATTTGTGATGAGAATGAGCAACACATAGCAGTATTATTCTGTACAGTCTGTAGCACACATTTATGTGTTGAATGTTCAGAGATCACCCATTGCACACGTACTCTTGCCCGTCACAAAAGAGTGCCCATCTCAGAAAAACCCAAGGAGCATCCAAAATGCACATTTCATCCCAAGCACTTAGTTGAGTTTGCATGTCTGGAAGATATGTGCAAAACATCGCCTCTAATGTGCTACATCTGTAAAGATTATGGACTACATATGAAGCATAAAGTAAGTTTCTCGTTGCAAACTTTTTAGAATAAATATAAAAAAGTTTGTAATTGCTTAATTTAGTGCCTGTGATGAGAAGAGAAAAAAGGTAAGAAGATGTAGACTCAAATTATAGCATGTGTAAGGTTCTTCTTTTATATTGTGTTGATGAAAATAAAACTTTTATGTCTTTTATATTTATGTAAATGTTATAAATGAAATGTAATAGGTTTGTATAATTGATGGAATTGTGTCTTGAATCACGAGTAGAAAAATTGAACTTACAAATCATTATAAATGTATATAAATAGATTAACTTTGTTGAGAAATGTAAATGTCAAATAAAGGAAAAACTTTAAATAACCTTATAATTATTTGCAGGATTTTGGATGGGTGGGAAAAGACATTTGTTTGTGCTGTAGATAAATAAATCAACATTTTAGAAAATAAATAAGACCATACAATATATCTCAGATCCAATATTGTCTAACACAAAGTATCTTGCCAACATTCTTATATATGTTTTATTGTTGATTACACATTAAGCAATTTTTTTATTATTAAAGTTTGGTTCCTATGATCTTATTTTCTGATTCAAGCTATAAAAAATCAATATTTTTCTACTTCTATCAATTGTTTGACTTATTACCTCAGTCTTTATGATGTAAATTGAAGGTTGTATAAAGGTATTTGCTTCATTGGTTGTATCTTTATTGTCTTCTTAATGTTTTAGCATGCTCTTTTGGACTCTGCCGCTGAAAATGTACGCTCATCAATTTCAAGTGCTGTGCAGCATATGAAGTCTTTTGCTGAGGAAGTGTCGGACTCAGCCAGGAAACTTGGAGGGGTTATTCACCAAATTGAAGGTGGTGTTCAGATTTTGCATGCTCCTGAGGGAGAGACCACTACGCAGCAGGTAAGGAAGTAAACTAAAGTTCAATCCTCAGATAAGAAGTGTTAAGTCTGAGTTATGTTGAGGATTTTAATTAATGTTAATTAACTAGATATGTATCAACGTTATAGTAGTGGTAAAGACAAACAGTGAGGCAAAGGGCATGTCGGAAGCGAAGGTAGTGACATAAGTCAATATGAAAGCCCCATAGGAACAAAGTCGAAACAAATACAAGGAATAGACAGAAAATAATCCTGGCCACCATGGGAATCGAACCCATGATCTCTGCGTCGGCACCCATTGCTTCGCCATGAAAAGAAAGCTTTGTTTTCATGGCGAGGCGATCGGTGCCGACGCAGAGGTCGCGAGTTCGATCCCCATGGTGGCCAGGATTTTTTTCTGTCTATTCCTTGTATTTTTCTCGTCTTTGTTCCTATGGGGCTTTCAATTTGTCTTCGCTATAGTAGTGGTAGCGGTAATACAGAAGTTACTGCATACAGTCCTGCCGCCGTTTTCTCTTCTTAACTCTATTCACTGTCCCCACTGCCTTTGTCCCCTTGGTCGACTGGTTTGTCGTTAGGCAATTAGAAATGAGCAGTCTTCTGAACTCTGCCCATGGCTCTTTCCTTGATGTCATAAGTTGTCTGAAATTATCTGGCATTTTTAATCGAGGGACGTGGTGTGAACAGATTTATTGCTCCCCTTGTCTCGCATTGGCCCGCACGCTCACTACCTAAGTCTTAAAGAACTTAATAGTTTCCAGGTGTCCCTTTTTGTTGCATTCAATTGACGCAAAACTGACGTCTCCTTTATAACAAACAATCTGGTGTTATGAATCTTTATCCTTGTCTTTCCATTGTCTTAATTTCAATCTGAGACTTGTTAAGTCATAGGTCTCATGATTTAATAAGTCATGTGATTGCATTGTGGGTTTATGCCAGTTAATGAAGAAACACTGGATCGGGTCCTTCCTTGGTGATCACATAGCAGTACCAGGGAGAAATAAATGGTTTACCTTCTGAAGAGAAGTTATTCAAACCGTGTGTAAGCGTTTTATGCAGCTATGTCCCTAAGACCACTTAACAAATCTCTTGAAACATGTCGTGTCATAAGCCTGTAAATTCTTCCATCACATGGCATATAGCATGTACAAAACTGACTGGCCTGAGCCTATACGTTTTACCAGCATATGGCTATAGCATGCACAAACTGTCACTTAGAATTTACGGGCACATTGGAAGTGAAGGGATTAAAATAAAAGCCCAAACTTTTGTCATTTTTCTTTATATTTTTTGATATTTCGTTTGAATCGAAAGTTTACGACAATACCTCTTCCCAAGTGATGACAACACTTTGACAAAAACAAGACAATTTATAGCCTTTACACAATTTTTCTCCATCGCTCAATGAAAGGTGCCCGGTACTGCAGAAAAATCAAGAGTGAAAATCAAAACTTACTTCAACGAGCTGCGGGAAAATCTCAACCGCCAAGAGATGGCGGCACTGGCCGCTGTTGACACGCACATCAGAGAAAAGCTGTGCTCTCTACGTCAGCAGCAAGAAGACATGGCAATATTAATGTCTCAAATTTCTTCAGTTTGTCATCAGTGTGAAACCACACTACAACAGGTAAAGAATTGTTAGACTGTTATGATATATATATATGTATATATTTTACTATATTATCCCTATATTATATTATTAAGAAATGGAGCCAGGGTGGGCTTTTTAGGGTGCCTTGAATACCTTTCTGACCCGTCTTCTAATGTCTTTGTTAATTGGTAACAATAGCCTATTGTGTTGTTTTTATATTTGGTTTGGCGTGCATGCATAAAAAGTACTGTATTGTAAGTTTCCTGTTTTTTCTCCATGAATTGCTCATCTTTCCGACTACAGTAGTCTCCGCCAAATTGCACGCCAAAATGCACAATTCGTCATAATGCATGTTTTTTTCATGTAGCTTAATTTTACAATGTTAATTACCCCCTCAAAATGCAACAACGGCTGGCTTGACCGCCAAAATGCAACAGGTTTTTGTAAGTCTGTCTTCAATTTGTTGCATTTAGAGTCAATTTCTGTGAAAAATAAACTTGATAACCTCTTTTGTCTCCTCCCAGTTCCCAGTAACATAATCTGTCATGCACGTGTGTGTGCGTGTGTCTGTGTGTGTCATCTAGGTCTTTGTTAACCATGTTAATACATGACAATTATACACTGGTCACCCTTACCCGCCCCTTCCCTCCCCGACTCAGTAGGTGTCACTTTTACTCACGGAGATCGTACTCTGTATGACACATGTGTCAACAGCAAAATTAAAAATTCATTCTGAGATCTAGTTGTCGAATGTCTCCACCATCCTACCCTTGGTGTAGTTTTGAGATAGAGAAGAATGTATCAGATCTATGAGAATAGGTTAGGCATATAAGGTCTTGTCTTCAAAGTAACAAATAACAAACAAAATCTAAAAAGTAACAAACAACTAAAAAAAAAGTGTTTAATTCCAAACAAGAACGGCAGTGTAAATAATGGGTTGTGGCTCTTGACTGCGTGAAAATGCTCCTTCGGCAAAATGTACAATTTTTTTGTCACCCGCGGACCATGCATTTTAGCGGATACTACTGTATATTTTTATTTGTTTCTATTTCTTTTATGGTCACACACTTTCACACTTGTGCAAACAGTGCTGTGACTTTATTGATGGATAATTGAATCACAGGGTTGGATGGAGATGGTAGTGGAGAGATATTGAACTTAAGTACTATTGTATCGTGATGGGAAGAAGTGTGCGCCATGTAGGATTGTGAGTGTAATAGGCCTACATGTATGTCATGCTTGCCCTTGTAAACCAAAACGCATCAAAATGTGCATTGTTTGTTACGCCTTGAGCTCTTCTGAGGGAAGGCGCAATATAAATATTCTTCTTATCTTATCTTACTTATGTCACAAGGCTTTATAATCCACTTCTCCACATGTCAATCTCATTTAGACTGAAAGGTCATAAATCACGTAACTGTATGCTAATTGTATGCCGTGTTTAGGTGAAAGGTGTGAAGCTGACAGACGCTTTCAATTCCACAATACATTATTGTTGCTTGAGGCGTATGGTGAGGTTCCCAGGGCAGGAGAGAAGTTTTATTTGCTTGCTTGTTTTCATTCCTATAAATATACCGGTAATTATTATAAGCCCCATGCACGTCTTTAGTTGAACTGGCATACACAATGTGATTTTTCACTTTTCATTTATCATTTGACATTTTGCTTTAGGGCATTTGATATAAACATTGGAGGTGTGATGTGTGGTTTCATCTTCCATCAATAAACACATTTGTTTTGTTTTTTTTTTTTTTCTCCTTGCAATTTTGTTTTGTTATGGAGCCTTATAATGTTTTATGATTGTTTTATTGTGCAGTACAATTTGATTCCAAATGATTAAATTTTAGATTTTGCACAGGAGGCGTATGTGGGTTATTTCATTACTGAAATTTGTTACATGTTGAATTCTTTTCATTCCAGGATGACACAAAAATTCTTCTAGCGAAACCTGAAGTGAGCAATCTGTTAGATACCTTGCAAAAGCAGCAACAACAGTTCATGGATCTACCAGATCAAATTTCCATGGAACCTAACATCCCTATCACCTTTACAAAGGTAACTTTGTACTAGTATAAACACCGGTGCAGATAAAATAAGTGGTAAACAAACTAGAATGGTCTAATGTCAGTACGGCTACCTAAGGACCGGAAATAGAGGTTATGTGAGAAAGGAACCTATTTGTGTCAATAAATCATCTCATGGATTTGGAGATATCTAAGAATAGTCCATCTTGTAATAAACATGACTGCATTTTGATTGGTTGATGCAAGGAATGTCCCAAATTTCCATAATGACATCAAAACGTTCACTGTAACATCAATTTAGCTACATAGAACAGCAAAACAAACGCTCACTATAAGACAAAATAAGATCACAACAGATTCTTGTTAGTTATTGTATAGCACAAAGGACATTTATTTTGATTGAAATGAGAGCTTTTTTTAAATAAAGAGAATTTTTATTGAAATAAAGAAAACTTTTAACAGACACATCAAACAGAACTTACCAGCTCTACTGATGTTATAGCCATGTTAACGTTTCACCACTCTATATGTGTACAAAAAGAAGACATACACTTTTAGTGTTAATATAACTCTTCCTTCAGGATCAGGCCCATAAAACTAGAACATACCTGGTTTCCTCAGTATTCAATGAAACAAAGGGACAGAGTGCTGGTCTGATGCAGGCTTTAGCGCCTAGTTCTAATGTTAGGAAGCTAGGAATTGAACCTACAACATTAAGGACGAGTGAGTTGTAATGTCTAGAACATCACTACTTATATATATTTTTTCTTAGCATTTATAAAACGCATGTGATTTCATTTTGTTGTCAGAAGGACATTGGTTTTATTTATAGCCAATTATTTGTTATGGTTGACAATTGAGTTTTGCTTTCTATTTCTTTCCTAGGACAATCGGGTTCATATAGGACCGAAAATTGAGATGCGGGTTGTGACTCTAGGACTGGATGGTGCAGGAAAAACTAGTATTCTCTTCAAACTGAAACAAAATGAATTCATTCCAACAATTCCAACAATAGGTAAGTGGATACTTTGTATTTCTTGATGACGCAATTTGTTGTGTACAAAGAAAGTGGACCAATTTTCACTGCATTTGCTTTTTCACAGGTTTCAATGTAGAAACCGTGGAGTATAAGAACTTCAAATTCACCATATGGGATGTTGGAGGACAGCACAAAATACGCCCTTTTGTGGAAGCACTATTATTTTAATACCCAAGGTACGTGTCTTATGGCAAATGCAACATGTAATCACAATAAGATTTGTGTGTATGCCTCATCACTCACCGCATTAGCTTTTGATCTCATCTGATTGGATAAATTTGAGTGTCTTGCTGTTAAACACACAAACATAAAGTCGGCCAAGAGCTACATAGAGAAGGAAACTGGAGGGAGAGATGAAGAAGACAAGGTAAACATGAAAATCAATGGAGAGGCTGGCTCAGGAGAGAAGCAATTGGAGATTGTTTGTTGATGGCCTTCGCTTTCCTTGAGCTAAAAAGACAGAAGAAGATTCTAAAACCGTCTTAATTTATCAGATAATATGTCATGCAGCCATCTATTGGACTAGAAATGTTTGGTATGAATTGATAGCTTAGAGTTGGTTGGTTGAAGAACCAAGAGGACCCGCCATTCAATATTTGATGGCATAACATATCTCTTTCGGTAGGCGTAATGAAACACAAAATGGCATAGGCTTAGGGATTTGATTTGATTTGAATTAACCCACCTCCACAATAAGGTGATCTCGCAGGTTTAGGGAATTTAAACACATCATGTAAGTGTAACATGTCCTCCAAATGTAGTGTGAGTTTTGAGTTACTGGATTGAAGTAGCATCCTTAAGATAATTATCAAAGAGGAAAACCAAAGGTTGATCAAGGATTGTTTGGAGATAAGATATCCACTCACAATATTATGTATTTTATAGATCTTCATTTTTTCTGTTAAATACCACATGGACGGTGAAAGTCGCAAACCGTGTATGTCAAAAATTAGTGACACTTTTTTCCGCTTTATTAACATTAGGAAGCTCCTATGTTTACGTCTAGTTAGGGATTCTGTGGCACAAGAACCAATAGAAACCCATATAATAGCCATATGAGCAATCCTTATATCCCTATTGGATCTAGTTTTTGACACCTGCGAACCGTGCATGTCTGTGAAAATAGATTAAAATGTGCAGTATCTTTTTCTTTGATTTTCTCAAAACATCCAAAATTGGACTTACATGGTTTGCGACTTTCACTGTCGATATTTTCCTTTTTCGTTCCACCTTTCATTTATCTCATCTTTCACATTTCTGCAGCTGTGATATATGTTGTGGACAGTAGTAATAGAGACAGATTAGAGGAAGCCCAAAATGAACTGGTGAAGCTGGTACAAGAACAAGAACTCAAAGAGGCCTCTCTACTTATATTTGCTAATAAACAGGTGAGATTCATATTCTTTTAAAAATGTCTTTGTTTTGGCAGTATTACATAATTTGATAGTCATGATTGGTTTAAGTTGCCACTGAAAACAAATGCTCACACACACAAGACACACAGATCCACTCTCACAAAAATCGATGTAGTACTATAATTGCACCAAGATGTCTTGTATGAAAATAAGGAAAAATAACATGAAACAGAGTGAAACATGACGTGAGAGTAAATTGATTCATATGGAGAGAAAAAAGGTTGCCATTTATGAGAAACACTCACTCAAAACACTTTCCTTGGTTTAAGTCCTTATTTGCTTCAGATTATTATATTTTGTGTAGTAATTGAGAAATGTAGTAAAGGCATTGTATATTTTCTATTGAATAAAACAATTTTTTTAAAACACCACTCTTTCATGTATTTTTCCTTTCAGGATGTCGAAAGTTGTGTCACCATAGAAGAAATAACTGAACAGTTTGGTTTATTGAAACTTTGCTGTAATCGTAGCTGGCACCTCCAGGCTTGTGACAGCAAAAGTGGTCATGGTTTGGCAGACGGTTTGGAGTGGCTGTCACGCCAGATGGTTGCTGCTGGAGCTCCTGAACTTGCATAATGTTCCAGAACTACCCTTATTATATCAAAGACGAAATATGACAATAAGTGACAACTCCACTAATAAAGACATACTTGTGCTAAATCTTAATTCTTTTGAATTAAATGGACAGTTTTTTCGAGCAAATCAGCGGAGTTGCCATGGGCACTAAGATGGGACCCTCATATGCTTGCCTATTCATGGGTTATCTTGAGTATAGATTATTCCAGGCGAACCCTGGTCCTCTGCCCAACACCTATAAATGGTATATTGATGATGGGTTTGGTATCACGGCGATGTCTGCGACTGATTTAGACTGTTTCTTCGATTTTACAAACAATTTTTGCAAACCTATCAAGTTCACTTTTACCCAGTCTACGTCCACTGTGAACTTCTTAGACATCACCGTTTCTCTCTCCGAACATGGGCTTACAACTACAATATTCTACAAAGATACAGATAGTCATAGCTATCTCCAGTACACATCCTCTCATCCACCACGTTGCAAAAGATGCTATTCCATACTCTCAATTCCTCTGCCTCAGACGCATCTGTTCTGTCGAGCACCTATTCACAGAGGAAGCGCCTAAGATGTTTGATTTCTTTCTACGCAGAGGCTACCCTAGGGCCATCATTTGTCAAGCCTTTCAGAGAGCTAAACTTGTACCCCATAAAGACGCCGTCAACATCGTAGGAAGAAAAAAGACCAAACGCATACCTCTTATCCTTCCGTATCATCCGCACACACGCCGTGTCATCAATGTAGTCCGCAAGAACCTGCCTATTGTACACGCTAGTGACGAGATTAGACATGTTTACCTTTCCTTTCCATTAATTTCCTTCAAGAGACACATTAGCCTTCAGGATATCCTTGTGCACAGTCGCCTCTCTACTGACTCCTCTACTGGCACCATCTGATGTGGATGCACTAACTGCAAGACATGCCCTTTGTGGACGGCTCCACAACCATTCAGTTCCTAGACAGACCTGGACAGTGAATGAGCAATTCTCCTGCGCCTCTCGCAATGTACTTCATGCTCTTCGCTGCAGTCATTGTAGAATGGCCTATATTGGAGAAACTGGCTTGCAACTCTCCAACAGATTTGGCCATCACAGGAGATATCGAATACTGCGAAAGCAAGCCAGTGCCTTTACATTTTAATGGACCAGGACATCGAGGAACCCATGACCTAGAAAGTATGCATTCTCAGGTCATGTACCGGCGGTGCTGAGTCTAGGAAATCCTTAGAGAACCGGCTTATAGTAAGATTGGGCACAATCAACCCTGATGGTATGAACGTCTTACACCAATTTGTATAATTTTCTCTGGAGTAACTCGCATAGTCGGGCACACGCTATTACTATCCATGACTGACCCTTCACCATCCTCTACCCTACCCCATCTGCCCTCCCCCACCACCCCCACGAAACTATCCCACCCTAACCCTGTCCCCCCATCCCTTCCTATCCCGGGTAAAGTTGGGTCTCTCTGGCAGTTCACACCCCGTGTGCCCGTCTATGGTAGCGTACTCAATGGTAGGCATCTTTGCACACTTTTTAAAATTAAAATTTAAAAAAAAATTTTTTTTTTTTTACGTTCACCATTTACTGGAAGCAACTTTGCGCACGGTTTCATACCATTACGGAATAGACCCTATTTTATCACCAAGAAGTAAATACTTGAGACTTCGATAACTTGCAAAGCATCAGCTAGTGCTAACTGGCATTTTTTGAAATTTCAGAAAGTTGTTTACTCTCTTCCCTTATTGCATCGATAAATTTGTAATTTATATACATTTCGCGCCTTCAGTGTAAATTTTTGCCTTGATTGATACTTCCTTTCATTCATTCTTTATCATTTCTTCTTTCTAGACCCAGTGAGATATAGATTTAGTCTTATATTTATCCTATTTTTTCGTTCTTGTTTCCCATACTCACATCTTTCTCTCCCTTTCTTTCTTCCCTGCCTTTTTTTCTTTCTTTTTCTCTCTCTCTCTCTATTTCTCTCCTTCTCTCTATCTTCTTCTCCCCTTTTATTACTTACTTATTTTCATATTTTTAATTCATTCTAGATCTGAACCTTCCACTCTCGCTCATTCTTCACACCCTCCTCTGCTACGTTTCTTATCATCACTGTCTTTTTCTTTCTTTCTTTCTTCTCTATGTTTTCTTCTGACATCACATTGTGTGATGCCTGAGGTAGTACTTAGATCTAGATTCTAGATACTTCTCGTTTGTTGTCTAACGAAGGGTTATACCCGAAATGTCACGTGTTTGTTCTGTCTTTATTAGTGGAGTTGTCACTTATTGTCATATTTCGCCTTTGACTTCACTCCACTGTGGCTCCTTCGTATTATTCACCTATTATATCATTGATCTCTTGCATCCAAGTCGAAGCACATTTCTGTCTAGGGTTGCCTTCCTACCCATTCTGCTTCTGCTTGGGATTGCATCTTATAATTTGGCAGTGAACAACACTACTTTCTTGAGCATTATTAAAGGGCTTATTTAACTCTTTCCATGCCTGGATTGTTTCTGTATTTGTGCCAGACGTTTTTAAACTTTATATTAAGTGGTAATAGTGTGATTGATAAATATTGATTTTGTTGCTATGTTGTATGAGAATATGTATGTGGATCTGAAGAAACCAGTGATAAGATGATAATTTTCAAAATCGTTTTTTTTTACTCAGTCTTTTTCCGACATTATAAACTTTGTTTTGGTGCAGATTGGTTGATTTTTGACAAAGTTTTTGCACCAGGCACTCATGAAGCCTTGTTTTGAGAAAATTGTGTTTTACGTTATTCCTTTGTTTCTAAGCCTTTTTCCTGCCAACTGCTTGTTTGAATTGGGATCTTTTTTTGTATTGCATGCATGCGATGGCTACTCTAGATATGTTTCATTTGTGCAAGAGTGAAAAGTCAGATCTAAAAGTTATTTCATTCACTTTTTTGTACGGTAAGGGTAAGGGGTTGTGACTTTCAAGTACTGATTTCCAACGGTAGCTGCTGAGTGAAGTTACAAGGTTCACAGGGCACTCATTCTCCATTCATGGCGAGGCGATGGGAATGCGCAGGTCATGCGTTCAATTCTGTTCGGTGCCCAAATTTAAAAAAAAAGTTTATTTCTTTGTATTTGCCTTATCTTTGTCCTTACAGGGCTTCGATATTTATTTCATGTCCTTATCCATTACTTCCATGACCAAGTGATGTACTTACAGGGATATTCTGTATAGCGGCTTCATGAATCTGTTGGTGGTAGGAGCATTCCTGAGAAGCCCTCTCTAAATTATCTTTCACGGTGAAAACTCCCTGATTCTTCTCTTCATCAAGTAGATCGGCAGCATGAAGAAGATGAACAGAATGCTATTGGAAGAACCACTAAAGGTCAGTCTGTTAGGTGCTTTATACTGACACTGACTAGATTTTTCTCTGCCTATAGCTGGGTACTCATTCACACCTGATTCAAGTGGGGAAAACAAAGTGAAACACCTTTCTTAAGAGTATAATGTTGTGAAAAAACACCTGGGTCACCTAAGGTTTTGAAATATTGTTGTTGTGATTAAAAGCTCTAAACACTACAGTTTCGCTACAACCCCTCTAAATTGACTTGAAATCATTTTTAAAACCTCTTTTTATGTAGTATGAGTTTTGTTTTAAAAATGAAAACTCATTCTTATATGATAATGTTGAAGGTTAATTTCTCAATTCATTCCAATCGAGCACATATTATAAAGGTAAAAAAATTCTATATGAAGGCCTATGGAGTATATTTTAAGTTTTAAGTATACGTGTTATTGATAGTCTGTTTGTGTTCCTGAGTGGTTTGATTCAAGTAGGTTAACAGAATGAAAGAGCTTGAGAAAATCCATGATAGTCTGTTTGATTTCCTGAGTAGTTTGGTTCAAGTAGGTCTAACGAAATGAAAGAGCTTGAGAAAATCCATGATAGTCTGTTTGATTTCTGAGTAGTTTGGTTCAAGGAGGTCTAACGGAATGAAAGAGCTTGAGAAAACCCATCCCAAAATGTCTGCCAATTGAGTACAGTCAGTTAACAAGGTTTTTGTGAAAATTAAATTTTGAAGGGGCAGTTGAAGAAAGATCTTCAAGAGTATGCAATGGAAGGTATGTTCACTTAATGATATGTGCATCAGTTTTTATTTGTCTAAAATTGGTAAGAATGCATTTTATAAATCAACAACACTAGCTTTGTAAAAGTGAAGGAAATAGAACAGGTGATAATAATCGCCTCCTGAACAGGATACTAGTCTGATGCTAGCAGGATTTTACTCCCAAGCTAGTGCTTGTTTGCACCTAGGTCGAGAGGGAAAAATGCTTGTCAAGTGTCTTTCCCCAGGAACGCAAATGTCGGGGCTATCTTTACTAGGATTCGAAACCGGGACCTCATGATCCTAAGTCTGGCAGCCCAACCACTCAACCACTGATGCCACACAACATTACGTTTGTGTTAAGGGAGAAATTTCACATATTTCATCAACGTTCAACTGCATTGACACCAGTATTCCGTATATCTGATAAGCCTGCTAATCATGCTGTTTTTTGTTTTTTCAGTATTAGAACATTCGTTATTATATTACAATTCATTGTAAAACAACCTTCGACCCATGTCTTTCAACTCTCATGGCTGAAAGCTAGCTTATTGTGCTCCTATACATACGTATAAAAATATTATAGTTCTAGTTGATAGTCGTGTTTGAAAAAATATCGCAGGATGGGCATCAGGAGACGGGCTGATTTAAATTGTTTGCTATGCATTCTCAAATGGGTATTGAGAGTTACTTAGAAAAAGAGAAATGTGATAAGTTGGGGTTTGGACACGCACATATAAGATTCAGTCAGTCAAGCTCTAAACTCATCAAAACACATGATATTGTTGTATCTAATAGCAATTGCTTGAAGTCATCTCCTCACAATTTAAGTATGGATTCATGCTTCAGAATTGTTTGATTTTCCAGGGTGCAATGACATAGGGTGATGATGATGTGTGAAGACATTGAAAGTAAAACTATGTGATGAATGTGAATTATGCGCATAAATATCCATTGAGCTATTTTGTGTTTGGCTTTGTAGTCAACTTTTATCGTCACATACAAGAGTTGTATGCATACACAGAGATTGGATGTGTTGAAATACCATTGCTGGAATGATTAACTTTCAGTAAAAATTTCTCTCAAATGCCACCAAAGATTGATGTTGTATCTATAAGTCTTTAATGTTGTTATTTAATTCTTTGTGTTCATAATTTGAGATTGAGAACCTCATCGTTATTTACTATTTGTTGTGTGATGAATGATGCAAAGACAAATGCACTCTACATCATTATCACACTCTTTCTCTTGTCAATCGAAATTTATAGAAAATCTTATTCAGTCAAAATGTGGTTTGTTTCCTTTTCATTGAATTTTAAGATGTCCATCGTACCTCCCTTAATTTGTGTCAACATGAAAACAAAAATGGTTTTGAGGTTTGTTTTGTTTGTATTCTATCAATTTCAAACTATTTGCTTCTCCTTCTTAAGAATTTAAACATTTTTCTCTCCAATTATTTTCATTTGACAAAACTCATGCTGCATGTAACAATATTATGCAGAGCAGCCCATGTAACTACATAAACTCAATACTATGAAAATTCTCATGTTGTTTACTTTTTGATGCACTTTTCTTTGCCTAACAATTTATGCTGTCACAGTTAAATAGTATGCACTGTGTTGACAAACGGAGAGCCATGTAAATCAACAATATTTGCCAACTCACTCAGTGATAAAGCATCTATGTCAGCAGGTACAACGTCTTAAATGTTTTAGATTTGATCCTTACTGAATAAATTCTATATTGGTAGCATTAGTGACCACTATCTTTTTTCCAATATTGGACTCAAGTACAATAAAGTTTTCATCCAAAAAAGTGTCCATTACAGTGGTTTGGTAAGCCTGTCTGTCTTTACACAGGAGTAGGTTTTCGTAAAACACAAATTTCTCCTTTGAGTCCTTAAATTTTAAAAACCTTTTGATTAAAATTAAAGACTGAAACCAATTTGCAGAGTCTGCCACAGATTGGTTGTCCTTTTGCTGGCAGCTATGAGTTGTAAAAAAAGTGCAGAAACTTGAGAATAGGTTGAAATCTATTGCATCTCATAATATTGTCACAACCAGAGTACAGGCAAAGAACGTTTTTTGCACTGCTGTGATCGTTTTCATTTTTTGTCTTGGTATTTTCGCAAATACCAATTTGTAAGACAAGGCCAAGAAATTTCTTATGTATTTATAATAATTTATGCACCTAAGCTGCAAGCCCTGAAATGAGATACTTGTTCAAGACTTTCATTAAAAAAAAAAACTATTCTATGTGAAGAATATTTCTTTGGGTCCATACATGATATAATTTCTTTTCCCTGATGCCTGATTGCATTGTGAAGACAATTGACTAGCCCTTGTGTAAGGTGAAATGAATATTCCCTTAGAGCATAGAAATGACTCAAAAGTTCTTATTTTTAGGCTCCTACTAGAGAGAAAGTATATAATTTTTGTCATTTTGTAAAGCTTGTGTAATCCTCTTTTTTTCTAAGCTTCATGCTTTCCTTATCATTATAATCATGTGCAAAACACTAATTTTTCCTCAAAGCCAAAGTACAATTTTTGTTATCTTTTTTGATCAGTAGGGTCAAACAACAAGTGCTCAATGTCATTCTGTCTTGTATTGTTTGGTTGCATAAAAATTCACGTTAATGTCTTGTGCTTGTGAATTTAAATTGGAGGCATTTCATATGAGAAATTATTGAAATGTGTGCCATAAGTGTGTTTCAGGGAACTTTGATTCAGAATTTCCTTGTCCAATGACTTGCCAAGATTTATTGTTACATTGCCATTATTATCTGATCTTCACATCTTAATTTTCTCATCGAAGATTGTTACTGGTAACCGATGTTTGTTATTATGTATGCATTTAGGAACGAATTGTGAAAATTAGAGAATAGAAAGCATTTTATCATAATTATTCATTAGTCCTGTATCTAAAGAATATTTTGTGTGTGTTGTAAGCAATATACAGGGTGTCGCAAAAAAAAGGTAACCTACATTGGGTGTCATAACACCTGAACTTGATGAGTCAGAATGCTGAAAATCGGCCCAGACTAACTTGAATAGTTGTGAACAAGGCATACAAAGTTTCATGAAATTTCCTCATGTTTTTTTTAACTTATGAAGAATACAAAAAACATACACAAGATTGCTTCAAACTGACAACTTCAAAACTATTCTCTGACAACCTGGAACAACAAAGATATTCCAAAAATAAAGAACACGAAATGAAAGTGTAAGGAGCCAGAGACGAAAGGTAATTTTCAACAAGAATATTAATTTGAAACATGACTCTTTGTGAATAGGAAATTGATATTCTTAAAATTTCTTAAGCTCGAAGTTCTCTCCTTGCTTTGCAAACACCTGTCTAGATGTCCTTCAAAATTATTGATGACATTTCTGCAAGTCTGGGAAGGGATGTTTGAGATGGCTGTTTCTATCTCTTGTCTAAGTTGGTTTATCGTGTTGGGTCTGTTTTTGTAAACTCTGGATTCCAAGAACACCAAGAGGAAAAAATCCAGGGGATTCAAATCATGGGTGTGCGCCACCCATGCAATTTCAGAGCGTCAAGATAATGCGGTCACTAAAGACATCTTTAAGTCACTGAAAGGCCCTATTTGCAGTGTGTGATGTTACTCCAACTTCAATAAACCTTTGTCTAGCAAAACAACGACTAAAGGATTGAAAATGGGCACAAAGATATGTGACATTGACATCATTTAATGATGATCCACGATGGTGCCAACTAATACCATTGGAATACACTAATGTGGTTGCAATAAATGTACTGTATGGAAAGCTAAGAGGCTGAAATCTTAGTACGAAATTCAAATACACGTAATCTGTGTACGTGACGAGATGGCTATTTGAAACTTTGCACCTTGTTTTCACAATTATTCTAGTATCCTGTGCCAAAGTTTCATTAATAAATCATGTCTAATCCTCTCACAATCATAATGCGAGTGGGTTGCCTTTTTTTTACGACACGTAGTACATTGCAATGAAACCAACCAATCACCCCCCCCTCCACCCCCTTCTGACAAATTCATGTCTTTCATCTAACTGTTTCCTCTCTGAATTCACCCTTAGATCACTGTATATGGTGGACGGGGTTAATTTCAGTCAAACAAACAATACTTCTGGGTTCTTCTATCATTATGTATGCATTCAGGAACAAAGAAAGCACTTTTCTGTCATTAGCAATAACTGATAGAAGAAGTAAATGTGATATAGCGAAAGAGTATTAATTATTATCAAGACATGGACAAAACATTGGTTTGTATTGCCTTTTATTTCAGATGTATTAGAATTACCTTTGATTTTGTTGTGCATACAATTATTTAAGGCTTCAGGGTCAGCTTACTGATACTTTATTAACTTTTCCATGTTGTACATACACAGATGATGGTACAGTAAAGTCACATTTGCATTCTCAGGCTGTGAGCATGTTATTGTCTGATTTCTAATTTTGGGAATGCTATAAAATGTGTACTTGGACGGATTTGTTTTGAACTGTATTCAGTTCAATTCTATATCAAATGATGTTTGCCATATTGTTATAGGTATGGCTCTTAATAAATATCATTGATCAAATCCTGTTGTGGGTTGTCTTTTCACTTCATTATGTTAGTATGTATATTCTATGCTGTTCCCTCATTTGGTGTTGCTGGTTTTTGTTAATTGATTTGTGTATGCGTGTGCGTATTTTCTCTGTTTGTTTTTCCCCTGTTTTTTCTATATTTTGTCTTTGCTTGTTTTTGTTTTTGCTTTTAAATGAAATGAATCCTGGTAAAGTTTCTGTCATTTGGCGCACAGAGCTGAAGCTTATCTTAGGTTTCTGTAGCATGAAACAGACTTCCTATGCACTGATAGATAGGCATGAAGATCGTATAAAATGGCATGAAATTCCTCTATAAATGAGCCTTATAATTGTCTCACATTTGCAGTCCATGTAAAATCAGTGACTCATGAATCAATTGGACATTATTGATATTTAAGAAAAAATAGTGTTCCTACAAGACGCTTTTAATACAACTAGGTGGGCTGTTAGTTTAGCTAAAGTTTCTGTGGTATGGCTCATAGAGGTGGAGCTTATCCCAGGTTTCTGTAGCCTGAAAGAGACTTCCTGTGCACTGAAAGGAATGAAGGTCATCTGAAATGGCATGAAATTTATTCCATAGATGACCATTATAACATAATTATCTCACATATGCAGTACATGTAATATCAGTGACCCATGAATCAATTAATGCAGACATTGATATTTAAGACAGAATAAGTGTTCCTACAAGCCGCTTTAATAATACTGGGTGGGCGGTTAGCAGCCATTAGTGGTGAGTCCAACCGCTCACCCTGAAAGAGGGGAAAGGAAAGAAGTAGCAAGACAAAAGATAAGAGAAAAAGTGAAGAAAAAGTAAAAGATCTACCAGTTCTTTTGTCTTGCTTTTTCCTCTTCATTCCCCCTGAGATCACTGCATCTGTGTACGGGGTAAATTTCAATGAAAACCTCTTTCAGGTCCTTTGAGGATGGTGGTTAGTGGTAGGTCCTACTTTTTTTTTTTTTTTTCACTCTTTCGCTTGTCTTTATTTCATCTTGCTTTTTCCTTTTAATTCCCACTGAGATCACTGCACATAATGGATGGTATAGATTGCAATGAAACAAAAAGAAAACAAAAAAACTTTTAAAAGAACACCTGAAAAATTCACATGTTTTTTATCTTACCGTTTCATTTCTGAATTCACCCTGAGATTACTGCATATGGTGGACGGTAAATTTCAGTGAAACAAACAAACGATACTTCTGGTTTTTCTACCTTCGCAAGGACTACAATTTTTCACAAAGTCAAGGAGGTGAATATGGATCAAGGGGTGGAATAGCAACCCTTGTAAGTAATATACTGATAATGCCAACTGAAGACAAATCTAATTATGAAGCACAAGTTAAAAGTAGTACATGTAGTAGTGAATTTTGTTTTGGTATTAATAATTGTCGATTTTAACTCACATTTTGAACCAAAAATGCCAATAACAAACTGATTTTATTGTGGATGATTGGTGTGATTGCTTTAGTGTAGAGATGAAATATGACAATAAGTGACAACTCACTCATTGTCATATTTCGCATTTGACTTCACTCCACTGTGGCTCCTTCGTATTATTAGTGTAGAGAGTGATTTGCCATATTTCTTTTCCTTCCTCCTATCTTTGTCCTTTTTTTTCTTACTTAAGAGTTCATTTCATCAGTGTACTTCTATTATTCTTAACTCTTAAAATATCATAATATAACAACATATATGACTTAAATATGATCATTTACAGAACCAGAATAACGCAGCACATTTTCATTTACATACAGGGTGTTCAGAAAAAATAGGTTCCATGCTATTTCGATTTAAATGCACACCTTTCAAGTAATTTCAACCAAATTTGTGTGACTTACATGTGAACCAATGATGTGTCAAATTCTTTCTAAACCCATCATTGGTTATTTTTACAAAATTGAATTAAAAATGAAACTCAAAAACTGAATACTGTTCTGAAAGTGTTCTTTGAGCCAAACTAGGGTTGCTTTTGCAGTATGGGGGTTGCTCCATCTTGTTGGAACCAGGCTATGTGTCAGAGCTGTGGCTGTTAGGGTCTCCTTCAGAAACGTTAGAGAACATGGACATACTGTTCAGCTGCAACAGTTACCGCATCTCCGTATTCATCTTCAAACTAGAAGGGTCCGATCACATCATTATGACTGAACTCAATCCAGGCTGTACGCTTAACATCATGAAGCAGTTTCCCAGGACATAATCAGGAGGATTCATCCTCTTAAAATACATTTTTTAAAGTCACACGGCCAGACAGGGTGAAGTGTTATTCATCAAACGAAACATTTTTGTTCCAATCAGGATCCTTTTCAAACTGTTTTGAAAGCCACTGACAGTGACACATTGTGACACGACTGTCTTTATCCCTATCAGTCAGTTTGTGTTTGATGGAAATTGGTATGGGTAAACGTGCAAATTCTTTAGCATAGTAGCAGTAATTGCACGATGCAGTAAACAGTGGAAGAGAAGTGAAGTTTGAGAGAAATTATCAGCCAAAAATGAATCCTGTATCCTCAAAATGAAGGCTGATCACAAGGTAATGATGTTTCACATTGAGTACCATAAAATTACATTTCAACTCAAACTTGATATTGATAATCCATGTGCATTGCATTTTATTTATGTCAGTGTGAAATCTATTACTTGTTTTAAAAAAATGATTTATTTATATGGTTTGGGCATGTGGACAGAATGAATGACAATAGGGCAGCTAAATCAGTGTACAAGTGCTGGAGCCCAAGGTAGAAGACCAGGGGGCAGACCTCGGAGAGAGTGGGAAGAGGATATAAAAGAGGCATTGAAGCATAGAAATTTGATTTTTTTGGAAGGAAACAGAAAATGCCTGTACAGGGCATCCTGGAGAAAGATCATCTCGGGCATCTGAACCCATACACCGAAAGGTAGAATGGGAACTGATAAAGAAAGAAAGAAAAGATTTATTTATATGTACAAAATTAAACAGTATCATAGAATGGTGCTGTTGGAAAGAAATGAATCACGAATAGAAAAAGTTGAAAGAGAAAAAGCAAGGCCCCCCCCCCCCCCCTGCCCCAAATCAAAAACCCTCAATAAAAAAAACTACCTGCACTCTGCCATGAGCGTAGCAGGGACAGCAACTGTTTCTGGATCCAATAAGCAAACCCCTTCCCCTCCTACCAAAATACAACTACAAGTAACTATTTCAAAAATCCTAAGAGTAGACGTTTACCCAGTTGAGGTTGGTAGGTAGTAAAATAAAGTTCCTTCAAGGCCTTTTATGCCCATAGAGCCAGTCTATCCGGGTTTCTATAGTGTAAAGCAGAACATATGACAACAATCTCCTTCTGGACGGGATGCTAATCTGTCATAGGTTTTTGTTCCCAAGCTACTGCTGGTACCCATTTGCGCCTGGGTTAAGTGGGGAAATGCGTGTTAAGTGTCTTTCCCAAGGACCACAGCGTCAGACCTAGCATTGCTAGAATTTGACCCTAGGACCTCATGATTCCAAGTCCAGCAACCTAACTCTAGGCCAAAATACCACATGGTTGGTAGGTTCTTAATCTATTCCAATATCATTTAAAAGTTTTTCAAGCCTTTTCTTTTAATTTGATCTTTGAACTCTGGATATATACACATACATGTTACAAGGCATTCTAATTAGATTCACATTGCATAACATCTGTAGTATAGTAAAAAAACCAACAGAAAACGACATTCAGCTACATGAAAAAAGGCTTTACATCGAACCACACTACATGTATTTTTTATTCAAGTACTTCAATAGAAATTGTCAGCCTTGTACATGATAATTCAAACTTGTGAATCGTCTATAGTGAAGAGATGATGAGAGAGGACACAACTGTGTAAGAAACAACGAGGGAAGGACAGAATAAATTTAAATCAAAGCAACAATGTGATCTACTACTCGGCAGTACTACAAGACAAACATAATGGAAAATTGTGGCTGACTCTGCTTTATGTCCAATTAGTCTTTTTTCTTACAGTATTTTAGTATATCACTGAAATATACCAAACAAATGAAATGCACTTAACTTTGTATTGATGTCTGATGGTCTTTCGCTCCTGGTGCTTTGATACACATAGGGATGCTTACTCCATTGTACTTTAAGTTAACACTATTGTTCTACCTTTATTCATTAGCCATTGCTCGACTCCTGTCAATATTGACTCTCCGGATACTCTTGTTAACTGTGAAATTCTTAGCATCAATCATGTCTCTCCAAATTGGACAAATCTTTGTCTCTCTGCCAATCTCTTGTCTCACTTTGTTTTAGTCTGTCTGTCTGTCTGTGTCTGTCTGTCTGTCTGTCTGTCTGTCTGTCTGTCTGTCTGTCTCTCTCTCTCTCTCTCTCTCTCTCTCTCTCTCTCTCTCTCTCTCTCTCTCTCTCTCTCTCTCTCTCTCTCTCTCTCTCTCTCTCTCTCTCTCTCTCTCTCATTTCTCTCTCACACACACGCATTTATATACACACACATACACACATACACACACACACTCTGCAATGTCCATGACATTGCTCAAAATGGTGGCCATGATAACACTCAGTTAGTGGCACTGAATGTTTTAATCTCTTGCATGATTCACCTTGATACCCATTCCTGTCAGTTTAAGAGAAATACTAAATGATTTAGATACAATTACAATTGGCGGTAGGTTTTGTACAAGGAAAGAGAAAAAATTGGATCTGGACAAAGTATAATGGTCAAGATATCCCAAGTCATATGCTAATTGAAGGAAAGCTAACAAGAATGTATTATATGTGCTGACTTTGAAATATGGTTAGAATATATTTCAATTCAGATTTAGAAAACAAAGTCTAAAAATAACTGTATAAAATTGTACTCTAAAAATATATAATATGGTAAACAAATGGCACCAAAACTGTTAAAATGTTTGTCCATGATTCATAAACAAAATAAATGTAGCATGAATTAAAAAACAATGTAAATATATTGTAATAATACGCCAACATATTTATAAATTTGTCAACACATCTTTCATAAATAAAGATTTTTTTATTGCCTATTGCAAGGCACTCATTCACACCTGAGTAAAGTGTGAAAATCTATAGTCAGCTACCTATCCAAACAGTTCAAAGGCTCCAATAAAAAATATATAACTACGCCTATCATAGAAAAACATATTCTCCTATTATAAATACAAACTCACACCGAGTCACGTGGACAGGATGAAAAGAGTTCCTGAAAATGTAGTTTATTGAAAGTATACATCCAATGATATTTTAATTTTTATTACAGATCTTATTAAAGACTTGACATAAAAACTTTATTATTTGAGTACATGTTCTGTGTTGTTGATTTCTCATCATCCAGATCAGTATTGTTTGTATTAATGTTGTAATAAGTTGTGCCACCAATGTCATCAGCCTGTATAGTGCTATTTCTAACAGCTTCTGATTTATCAGACACAGCCATATCAATGTTATTAAAGTGATTGTCAGGATCTGCATTCAGCTGAGGGGCTGTTTGAAAATTCCTATTATCTGTTACATCATCCAGTAAATCATCAAAGCAAGCTGCATCATTATCAAAGCCACCATCCATGGTGTAGTCATTGTCCTGCGAAGTGGAAGCTGGTGGTCCATTGCAGTAGATGTTATTAGCGTCATTAAACAATTTCAAGGCTTGGTATAGCATCCTGTATTGCGTCTGGAAATAAAATTTGATAGACATCAAAGATGGTGACAAATAATAATACCCCTTCTAATGGAAAGCTCTTGTGCCAAGAAATTACGGCACGTTTACAAAGAAATTCAAAAAAAAATTTATCGTTGTCAATAAGGAATTCAAAACTTTATGATTGCATCCTTATTCTGAAGGCCCAAGTCTATTAGAAAAGTAAAGTTTTAGATAAGTTCATCATTTCAAAGAGATTTTCCTATTTCACAAGAAGAAAACTGTATCTTACCAAATTTGGAATGATTTGTGGTCGAAAGGTTTTCATAGTTCCAACAACTAGTGGAACTGTCAGTTGATAGTCACTATTCATTCGATCAAGAAGAAGAGACAACGTGCAAAGCTAATCCACTATGATGAGCTCCATTTCTGAAAATGGAATCAAATAAAGTGGTACATGATGATGATATTCATTTACACATGTAGTATAGTGAGAATCAAATAAAGTGGTACATGATGATGATATTCATTTACACATGTAGTATAGTGAGAATCAAATAAAGAAAAGGTTTCAGGAAATAACTCCATTGAACTGTATGATAAATACTGGGTTTAAAAATGGAAGAAAACAAAATGGGATTGAATTAGGCATTACTTCACGATGTTTTCAAACATTAAATTTTAAGAATTCTTTATACTAATAGACACTTAAAGATATGATAGCATTATGTTTTAAATATCTCAAAACCAAGGGATCTTGTCTAGTTATATCCCAGGCTTCAATATTAACAATTTTGTCATGCCATTTTATGTTCAGCATGCATCTGAGACAATTAATTGGAATACCTCACTTAAATATATTTTTTATGTTTCTATTTTTTTATAATTGATATAAAAAATTTGTTTTGCCTTTACCAGACTTCAAAATATAAAGGCATCATCCAAAAAACATTAAGGCATTCACCTGCACATGTAAATAGTTCGACCTTTACCAGGTGGAGAAATTTCTTTTGCTTTTCTCACAAAGCTTAACAAACTTCGAGCTTGAAATGTCTTTATGGTGCATTTCAAATATGTTATGTAATGTTCCTCAATTTCCTGTGTGAAAAAGAAAACATGACACATATAAGAATGACATTAAATATAAAATGAGCCTTGAATAGTGTAGATACATGTTGAGAACATTTTGTACTGTAAAGAATCTATCTTTTATCTCATGTAGTCATGTAGGGAATGGCAATAGTTTTGTGCTTTTATATGAAATTTATATCAATGAAGATCTTACCGATTTTATCCGTCTTGTATTGAAATTTCAACTTTCATCAAACACTTCATTGCAAAGTCCAAGCTATCAATACTATCAACACTATCTCTTTTAATCTGTCAAAACATAAAGATATAATGTACATACACTGCTTGTGATGGATTGACGGTTCTTCTTCTTCCTCTGTGTGCGAACACAAATGCGCTGCGATTCCCATTCTTCATGTGACTTTCGCTCTCCTGTCACAAATTCAAATGGACCAAAGTTCTCACCATTTACATTAGAATTTTCACTTGGAACAATACTTGCAATTGTCTGGAAAATACATGAAAGTCTAAAATAAAATCATTTCATAGTAATCACTGACTGATTTATATAGATGATGTTGTGGTACATACAACTTGATGGCGAAATATGACAATAACTAACAACTCCACTAATAAAGACACGTGACGTTTCGGGTATAACCTTTCATCAGACAACAAACGAGAAAGATCTAGAATCTAGATCTAGATCTAAGCACTACCTCAGGCATCACACAATGTGATGTCAGAAGAGTAGTATGACAAAGAAGATGACTATAGATCTAGATCTATTACCAATAAAAAAAAAAGATAAATAGCGTAAACAACAAAGAGATGTGGCAATGTGAACTATATAAATAGCTGTGAATAATATGAAGGAGCCACAGTGGAGTGAAGTCAAGTGAATTTATATTACCTTAAAATCTTTTGTGAAAGAAGATACTGGTAGGTACAAAATTTGTAGTGCTCTCTCTTTTCATGACTAGGAGATGGATGCCAACGCACAAGTCACAGGTTCGATTTCACCTGGTTCCTCGATCTTTTCCTCTTAACTCCTTAGTATTTGTCTGGTCTCTATGGGGCTTCAACATTTATTTTTCATCAGTTTTGACATGCCCCCTTGTCTCAATGTTTGTCTTCACACTTATATGTTACTTCAGAGGCATACATCATATTGTGATTTGTTTCTTAGTCAGTGTTGAATGGTTGTCAATAAGAAAATACAAATATTTAGGTGAGTATTATAACAAATAGTCATGATGGGATTGTTAATGAATCTCCTTTCCAAAGAAACGTAGGTACAATGTTCATAGTGCCCTCTCTTTTCATGACAAGGCAATGGGTGCCGAATCACAGGTCCTTCTGTCTAAAGGATACTATATGAGTGCATTTAATACCTACTTACTGGCTTATTTTCTTACTTACTTATCCTCATGGCACTTGGGCAGCACATAAGGCCAAGTATTTAATACTTCAAGATATAATTTCCTGCTATATACCGATAATAATGGACAACAGTTTGAGGTGGGAATTTCAATCATGTAATAAGTAATAATTCCTCAATTACCCTTCTGTCATAACTTAAAAAATCTAACTTGATTGGAGTTCAATCTAAAGATGAAATATCTCTCCATATCAAATGTTCAAAGTAAATTTATGCTAATATACAAGGAAAAGGACCATGTTCCCCTTCTTTTGAGGGAAAATATCAGATATTCTACAGATTAAAGAAAGAATATCATACATAAAAAAATCAGATATTCTACAGATCAAAAAAAGAATATCATACATAAAAAAATATATCTTGTAAGCATAGATTTCATCATGATTTACCTGGTCTTCAGGTCTTGTATCATTATCAAATGCAATTATAAGGGTGACCTTATATTGTGTCACTAATTGCCAGAAAGCTATGATTGTCTTTGGCAAAGGCAGTTGTGTTACAATCTGTTGATTTCTTTCCATGAAGCTCTTAAGGGTAAGATAGAGAGTAAAACAGCCATTTATTATGTATCATCTTTGTTTAAAGTAATAATTGCATTCTTACATTTAATACTTTGAGAAATGATTCTTGTAATGTAAACATGCTTAATAAAATATTATATGTTTAAAATATTTTATCATTTATCTATCTTTTTTCTTTCTCTTCTTCTTCCTTTTTGTTGTAGTTGTAAAATTACATTATTGAAATTATGTTTGATCCAATGTAATGGAAATATCTATCTTTTTCAAAATTTAAATCATTCTTGCCATTTTGAAACATTGATGTATTAAAAGGCACAACAAGTTACAAGCAATGATAACACATTTAAGTGTAGTGTAATGCCTATTCCTTGTGAAAAAATAGAAATTGTGCAAGAGAGAAATATAAGTAAATAAGAAATAGATAAATGAATAAATGAAAGAAAGAAAGAAAGAAAGAAAGAAAAAGAAAGAAAGAAAGAAAGAAAGAAAGAAAGAAAGAAAGAAAGAAAGAATAAAAGAAAGAACACAAGAAAGAATAAAAGGAAAAAAGAAGGAAAGACATTTAAAAAACGAAGAGTAAATAGATAAACATACCGGGACTAACACTGCATTGATATAATCTCCCAATTCTCTTGATTCAGATGATAGACAGGGTCTATAAGAATCCTCTAGCGAAAAAAAAGAATGTTAAAAGCATTTTAGATTTTATAAAATATTTTCTTTCTATGGAAAACTAAAAAAAATCATTAATTCCAAATCTGCAATCAAAAGCAAAGTTTGTAATCTCAAAATAGATATACGTAATAACCCATTGGTATTGTATGAAAACAGTTTCAAATTTGTTGATTAAGTAATTTGCTAAAATTATTTATGCTTTATAAAGAAAAAAGAAAAATATTCTTGTACAAGTGCATTTCACTGGTGATTTCATGAGAAGACACCTAGATAATCATAACTTAAAAGATCATGTTTTTGGTTACATCTAGAGGTACAGACTTGGTAATACAGTGATGAATCTGTTCTTCTCTTTGTTGGAGATTGCTTTTCCTGCCAGATACAGATCATGTTCACTGCCTTCTACTTTGCTATGATTCTCCTCGGACTGAGCACAAATACTGCAGATTGACTGGTTAGATATAGATAAAGGATTGTCAGAAAGGGAAATAGCAGACACAATTTTATGTATGTGTTCTGAATGGCTGAGTTAAAAATTAGCATTCAGCGTAACATGCAGTTTTCCATTACATATTCAATACAGGCGTTCATCCAAGGTCATGCTCACAATAAATAATGAGAATGGACAAAATTCAAAGTACAATTAACTGTTCACATCTTATAAACACCTGGAAAAAGATTCTAAGGATTTCATGGCTTTTGAATACATATCTGTTGTTATCTCTCTAATTATCATTTCCAAAGGTTTGTTGAAAACTTAGATGTTACGAATAATTACTCCTCTACTTGGGTAGCACATCCATTGTCATTTTGGGTAAATGTGATAATTAATAATGAACAACTGCTGGATATAAAGTGATGAATGTAATTGTAATAAGTCATAGTATTGACTCATTGGCCAAAACATACTTTGAATTCCTCCTCCAAATGACTGAATCCTGAAGAAGCCGAGGAAAACAACAATTTTAGTTTTTCTCCTATTTCCTCAGACAAAATAGTAGTTCCTGTGCAAAGCAGAGCCACTCTTGCTGCTTCATGTAAGAAATAATATTGATCCTGAAAGTAAACAAAATATGTGCAAATTGATTATGCTTATCAAAATAAGAACAATTTACATGGCATTGGACATTGATGATATCATATGAGCTGAACGTAACTTGAAATAATTTCGGCTGAACATCCTTGTTAACAAGTCTTTTATCTTTGAGTATATATTAATCCTTCGTCAAGTGGTACACTAATTCAATTTTTTCTTGAAATGAGTTGATTATAATATTTCAATAACAGTCTTTATCTGATCGATATAAATAGTGATAATCTGTGTATTTCTTTCTTTCTTTCCATATACGTTTAAAATCATGTCATACAGAACATTTTTAATTGTTTTCTTTTGCCACAATGAGTGATGTTACCTATAGAGTCGATTGTAACACTAAAGAAAATGATGAAAATAAAGGCAAGGCCCCCAAAATCTGAGACAATAAAAGTATAAAAATAAATTTCATTCTTGCCTTTGATCCTTACACATTTGATGTTGACTGGTATAGGGAAGACACACTTTATTGGCTTAACTTTTTTTTTATCAGTTTAAGTAAACAGACTGTCAGCATGAGAACTGTGATAATTGTTATCAATTTCAACCTTGAAGGAAATAATTGCAGCAAATTAAAGACTTTATTTCCACTTACAGCTGTTTGAATCATGTATACTCTCTCTTGACGCATTTTCCATAATAGGAGGTTAAAGTCCAAATATCCTCTGTCTTGAGCTTCTCTTATCACATTGTGAAGTGCAATGAATGTACCAGTCCGACCTACTCCAGCGCTTTAGAAGAATTCAAAGACATATGTTTAGCAATATAATAAATAGTGTGACAGGCAAATAGATTGACAAATCTCATATTGTAATTTTAAAGAAGGAAAATATCACTAAGCATTATGACCACTGTATTTATATATCTGAATCAATATTATAGTTTCAGAGGTAATGTTACATGTAAATAAAATCCTGCTCATATCAAATGAGTTATGATGATCCAAAGTTACATGGTCCAGAATTGTCCTATATTTGCAAAATTTTATAAAAATGCATTGGTGAACGAAACTAGCCAAATTTCCAACTTTCTTGACATGAATTTTTCACATTATCTAACAATGTCATAAGTATACCTCCGATTGCAATTGAAAGTCACTATAACTAAACTGCCTGCTGTTAATGTAATTTGTCATACAAAAACAACATGGATAAATGTAAGAACATTGATATGTTTGTGGGCAATATATAGGCCCACATCAGAGACGGAATTAATCAAAGAAGAAGAGAAATTGCGGTATAATTGTGAATTAAGCAGCATAATAAAAGTGTATGTATTAAGACATCATGATCTTTAGAAGAACTGAGAGGCCATGATCAATTTTTTTGATTTCTTGAACTCCTCTTTAATGAAAAAACAATTATAGTTCCTATTATCAACAAACAATGATGCTAGGTAGACAGATAGTATGGGTACCTGCAGTGAACAACAGTTGGCTTTTTGACTTTTAAATGAAGAAAATCTTTGTTCAAAGTCAACAAGTGCCCATGGAGCTTCTGGAACCCCTTTGTCAGGCCAGGATGTGAAATGAAATTGAATAGCTGTCTGTGATGGATATCCCAGCTGATGAAATCATATTTATTTAAATGAAACAATAATACCAATGATATCAATAGAATACATCCTATAAGAAATATACTTTTATACAATTCCTATAAGTATTGTAAATGAAGAATGGAAGAGATTTTAGTTCAGGTTACAGCCTGTTTTCAACATAATGATAATTAAGATATAAGAAGAATTTCCCCATATGACCTTTGAAATTTTGTCTTTATAACTGTAAAATAAAATCTGAACAACGTTTGAACTATCATTTGTAAACTTTCCCTAGGTGCTAGGAAAATCATCAATAAAAAATGTTATTTAACCTTCATCAAATGAAGTGTCCTTATGACATAATCTGCTTGTTTCTGAGTTGTTATCAGTCTGACTTTTATATCTCCAAAGATGGCCTCATCATCCTCTGGCCAATACATTTCACATTTTGGCTGGGGGTGAAAAAAAAAAACAAAGATGGAAACGTAGTACATACTTGATTCAATTACTTGTCCCATTTTCTTTTCAAAATTTTTTGATATGATAAATTCTGTAGGTGAAAAGATGAAGAAAATATAGAACACTTTTACAAAGTGAGCAAATGACTTAATTATGCAGCATTTGCGTCACACAACTGCATATGTAATTCAATTTGTGTAAATGCTGTTCATCAATAAGTCAGAAAAAAGCTTAAAAATCTGCTTGTAAACAGCTTAATTTAAAATGATGAATCAGGTGAATATGCAATTCAAATATAACTTTAACATCTAAGTAAGTTTTTACCTTTCCTTCTTCCACTAGATTCGTCAACATGACAACTTTTTCTATTTGTTGCTCCCATAGCATTCTTACAAAATCTTCCAGCATCACCTTATTTGGGCCTATTTGTTGTATGAACAATAGATATACATGCAAGAAAACAATGAATTATGCAAAAGGAAAATATACTTAATCAAATAGTCATTGTGATTGTTTATATTAATAACGAAATACAGAAGGTCCTTTCTTTCTTTATCAGTTCCCATTCTACCTTTCAGTGTGTGGGTTTAGATGCCCAAGATAATCTTTCTGCAGGATGCTCTGTTCTAGCATTTTCTGTTTCCTTGCAAAAAAGTTAAATTTCTATGCTTTAATGCCTCTTTTATATCTTCTTCCCACTTTCTCCGAGTTTTGCCTTTTGGTATTTCACCTTGGGTTATAGCACTGTATACTGATTTAGCTATTCTATTGTCATTCATTCTGTTAACATGCCCAAACCATCTCAATTGATTTGTTTCTATCTTAGTTTTATGCCATCTGCTTTGGTTTGATCTCTTATTGTTGTGTTTCTGATTTTGTCTCTTTTAGATTTCCCTACTACTCTTCTTAGATATTTCATTTCAGCTGCCTGTCCTCTACTGTATTCTCCACTGTCTAAGGTCCAAGTTTCGCTGCCATAGAGGAGAGTAGGACAATAAACAGTATTGTATACTGCCATTTTGGTTTTTGTTGACAATTCTTGCTTACCTACAAATGCCTTTCCTACATGGTTATATATTGCACTTGCCTTTTGATTCTCTGGTTGATTTCTTCTCTTAGTTTTCCTCTAATTTAATCATTACTCCTAGGTAATTGTAGCTTTGAACTTGTTTTCAATTCTCCCTGCCCAATCTAAGATTTTGTGTTTTAGTTTCCCTAGTTACTAGCATTGTTTTGGTTTTCTTTGCATTTATTTTCATTCCTCTTTATTTAGTTCATTGGTCATAATGTTGATATTTGACTGAAGGTTACTTTCTGATTTTCCAAACAGAACTAAATCATCGGCAAATGAAAGCATTGATACATTTACTGGTTTAAGCTTCCACATACCTACATTCATGTTCTTCATTTTTCAGGATGCCTTTGCGACTGAATCCATACATGTGATAAAACAAAAGAGGACTTAGAATACAACCCTGTCTTACTCTATATCTACATCAAATTCTGCAGATATGTTTCCAGCTACTCTCACTGCACATGTTGGTTTATTGTAAAAACTTTTAATGGCTTCTATTAAATTTTGCTCTACATTGTGTTCTTTTAAGGAATGCCATAGTTAAGTCCCTCTCACAGTGTCAAATGCCTTTTCCAAGTCAATAAAACACAAAGTGCAGGTCAATGTCTCTCAAGGAATTTTTCTATTATTTGTCTAATTGTAAATATGTAGTCTTGTACACTTCTTCCTGGTCTAAATCCACTCTGATACTCTTCAATCTTTTCCTTAGTCTCATTTCCAGTATTCTGGCATATACTTTTCCTGGGACGCTAAGTAGTGATATCCCTCTATAGTTTGAGCATTCCATAGTTGATCCTTTCTTATGTATTGGTACTACTGTTCCCTTCTTCCAGTCATCTGGCAACTGTTTGGACCCATGCCTGTTGGCATATTGCATGTAGTAGTTTGTCTGCCTCTCTCCCTTCATTTTTGATCATTTCTGGATAAACTTGATCTGCTCCTGGGGCTTTTCTTGATTTCACTTTTCTTATAGCTGTTTGGATTTCTTCCATTGATATATCTATATCTTCAGCTGTCTCCTCTGGATTACTTGTTACTCTTACTAATTGATCTGTACTCTTTGTTTCATACGTTGTGGAGGGATTATGTAATTGGTGCAAATGCTTTCTCCATGTTTCCATGATTTTGCTGTCTTCTTTCATTATTTCTCTTTTGGCGTTCTTAATTTGTCGTATTGGGCATGCTTTTGGTCTTTCTCATGCTCTTCATTGCCCCCAGAACAGTTTTTTGATTTCCTTGATAGCTTTCTTGAAGTCTTTGTCCAAACTATTCCCATTGTTCCTGTTTGCTTTCCTAACTTCCTCTTTGGCGATAGTTCTTTTACTCACGTAATCTATCCTATCCTCTGGTCTCTTTGTTTGTAAGTATTTCTTCCAGGCATCCTTCTTTTCTTTGATCTTAGTCTTGACATTCTCATTCCACCATGCTGTTCTTTTCCGATCTTCTTTAATTTGTTTCCTACCACAGACCTCTTCAGTACAAGTGAGAGTGTTTTTTTTTTATACATCTGCCACTTTTCTTCTATTGTGCTATCATTCAGATCCATCTGTCTTTCACTGATAAATCTTTTACCCTCGATTGGTATATCTGTGTTACTACTGGTTTGTTTAGTTCTTCTATTTTGAGTTTAGTAGCTTTCTTTCTTTCCTTTTCTGTTTGTTTTCTACAGTCAGTAATCTCAATTGTGGCAATCACTAAGTGATGATCACTAAATATTTCTGCTTCTTGTTTACTCTTGCATCCAATGTACTGTAAAAAAGGAAGCTGTTAACTATTATGTAGCCTGTCTTTGACTTTTCACACTTGTCTTCATTTACTCTTGTATATTTGCGTATATCTTTATGAGGAAAAAAGGTGTTGGCTATTTTCAGGTTATTCTTCAGGCAAAAATCTATTAATCTCTCCATTTGGAGAAGTTGCTGTCTCAGCTTCATTACCTATTACCCTCCTGACGTTTCTACATTGTTGCCTACTCTAGCATTTAAATCTCCTAAAAGCAAAAGTTCCGTTTGGGTTGAAGATTCTCTGCAGCTATTTGTAAATCGTTTTCGAAGATATCTTTGTCTTCTTTAGTTGCGTCTTCATTTGGTCCATAAATACAGAAGGTAACTATCTAATTTAGAAAGCAAATGGCCTTGTTTGTCGATGAAATAAAAAGAACGCAATTTAAAATATTTGTAAAAAATGTAAACTACAACTCATGATGTACCCGGTATATATTGACAAGATAAGGGATATATATTTCTTTCATAGGGAGGAGGCAAGATACAAATAAATCTCTGCAAAATCCTAACCGGAGAGATGGCTTTACTGCCAGTCCTTAATTCACAAAGCATAATGAATGTCTAAACACATTATTTAAAGAGTTTATATTTCATATTTGGTGAAACAAATACTAAGAGCATAACCATCTCCCAGTTTTTTGTTTTTATTAAGCCTTTTGAAAAATTAACGAATCTTGAGTCAGGTGGATATAATTCTTAAACGATTCGATGAAATATAAAATTCTCTGGATAAAAGCTTTTCATATCGTCTCACCTTGTGATGCAATAAATTTTCTCCTTTATACCCCTGAAAAGACAGACATATGTATGTTAGTTATTGAAATACAAAAAGGCAGAAAAATTGATAATGAAAATAAAAGCAATGATCTAAAAGTACTAATTGATGAAAACTTTGTGTTGAGTTGAAAGTGTTGTTGAAGAAAATCTATGAATTATAAAATTAGGCTCTTTAGATACAATTCCATGCACAGGTAAAAACACATTGTAGTTGTTTGCAAAGGTGTATTATCTAATACAATATGAACAGTCGGCTTACTGTGATGAAAGATGCGTTTATGTAATCTCCTTGATTCTTACTAGCATCTTGCTGTAAGTACACGTGAGTGATCATCTGACAAAAACAAAAATGAAATCCCACATGAAATAATGACTTATACAAAGTTAAAAATGTCTCAAAATTCTTGTGTTTGTTATTTTCTTTTGCATTGTCACAAAGGACAAAACGCATAAAGAATTTGGGCTGTGTGTCATGTTGTTTTTTGTTGATGCTTAATGATAGTAAATGTAAACTACAAATGCCAAGGTTAATCAATCTTTAAAATCTTTCAAAATGTTATCAAATGTTTTACATGTGATTTCAGCAAAATTGTATTCTACGAAAATAATAAGATATAAAATTTAATTTGTTTTTTATTTCTAGACATACTTTCATAAAAACCAACTTTATATATACATTGTATATCTTTCACAATCACTAGCACATATAGATGATTATAAAAAAAGCCACCATTCTTTGTCATTAAATGCACCCTTGACTGTCTCCTTCTAAAGCACATGGTTAAAATTTTGTTTTCAAATGAAGATCGTTGATTCAGTAAATGCTAAATTCTCCTTATTAATTGTATATCAAAACACTCACAGGCACAAATGTTCTTGTATCTGTTTTTAAATCGGTTTTCTGTACTCATGCCCACTGATTTTGAGGTAGTTGTGGAAGTTGGAACACTCTACACAAAAGAGAATAATAAGTTGTAAAATTCATAAAATCCTTAAATCACCAAATTGACCTGTGATACATGGATGAGCCATTTTTTCTTGCTTCATCCTCAAGTTAAACTGCAGTCCTCACAAAATTTTACAGACATAACCTTCATTTCACCACCAATTTCATTGCTTATTATCCGTTCTTGTTCTTGGTTTTGTTCTTGTTCTTCTTTTCCTCCTCCTCCTCCTCTTCCGTCTCCTCTTCCTCTCCTCCTCCTCCTCCTTCTCTTCTTCTTTCTTCTTCTTCTTCTTCTTCTTCTTCTTCTTCTTCTTCTTCTTCTTCTTCTTCTTCTTCTTCTTCTTCTTCTTCTTCTTCTTCTTCCTCTTCCTCTTCCTCTTCCTCTTCCTCTTCTTCTCTTCTTCCTTTTCCTCTTCCTCTTCCTCTTCATCTTCCTCTTCCTCTTCTTCTTCTTCTTCTTCTTCTTCTTCTTTTTTTATCATCATCATTATTGTGATCACCATTATCATTATCATGATCATTAGATAATCTATCAAATAATTCACCTAATAAATATGTAGTTATGTTTATTTTACTAAAAAAAAAGAAAATATTCAAACAAAACATATCTAGAAGAAATAAGACAAAAAACAAACCAACAATGTAAAGAATGTGATATCCTGAAAAATAGAAATATTGGAAACTAAAGAAACTGAGCAAGAAAGATTGAAATAAATCATTAGACTTCAAAGACAGCAAATAAAGAGACCCGAAGAAAAGACTGACATTGAATCACCCATTACGAGATTTGTAAGAGGAAAAATGACTGTGTGATTACTGGATGGCTCACCTTAAACTGGGTCACAAAAATTCTTTGCTATTAGACATCATGTACGATTCCAAGTCTTCCACCCTTATGGCAGTTTTTGAAGATCCAGAGAGTGCATTCAAGAAAGCTTCATCATTCTTGCTTGAACGGTTTGAGTTTTCTTCTGTTAAAAATAAATACATTAATGAGCACAGTCCTCATTCTTAAACGAAAAAAAAATTGTAATGAATTAATTATGAGTTGAAAGTTCCTATCTTTCAATTTGACTTTGTAATTGTTATACTTAAGAGCCTTTCCCTTTAATATCTTATTAAGTAGCTTCTTTAATTAACAGAAAATGTTGAAAATTTATGCTTGTTACATGAAGACAATCTTTTCCAGTAATTAAAAAAAATACGTCAGAAATCAATACAATGATCCCAAAGATGGCTCAAGGATATTTCAAGGACTTAAAACATTTCTTTTTTGTTTAATATTTTCTATGGGATTAACAAGTATTATTTAAGGTCATATCATGTGGCCATATTGGCACCTTAATATTGTATGAGTTTTATTCTCTTAACATTTTATTGAAAGCAAAGGGAAAGGCAATGTTTAACATCCCCTGAAACCCCTACTTAATTGCGTTTTTCCCTAGTACAACACTTCATAATATGGCAGAATAAGGGAGATCAGCAATCAATGCAAAGTTTAACAAGCATGGACAGGATTTAAGCCAAAACTGTGCTATGATTGTGATGAATTAACGAGAAAGAGGAAAGTAAATAAACTAAACTAAATCCATACCAACATTAGCAACTTTGGCTGGAGGATTCAATCGAGCTTGAACAGCGACAATGGAAGAAGATTCTACTTTGCTTGAACCATCAAGCAGTCCTCTTCCCTTAATGTTCTTACTCCGTCTGAAATAACATCATTGTTATTTGTAGTGATTCATTTTAAACACTGAAGATAATGTACATATGTTTATAAATAGGAATACAATCTTATTGTAGCAATATCAAATTTGTGAATATGTTGCATGAAACAAACCTCAAAATGGAGTGAAAATGAAGATATGATAAACAGCAAGTTAAAGATTTGTTTTCACTTTCCATAATGAGCGGTTCATAATTTAATCCCCAAAATTAGGCCACACTGACTTAAAATATAAATCTCTTTGTATCTGATGGGTGATGGTAATGTTCAGGGAATATATGAATGATGTTCTGCTTTTGATTAAACTTTACCTCCACAAAACAATTCCAGTTATTATAGCAGCTACTACTATCACCAGGGCAACAATCGGTCCAGCCACAGCACCAACACCGATGCCAGGAATTTCTGTAATTATGAAATAATTTTGTTTATTGTGCCTTTAGTATATGTTCATGCCCTAGAAATATTATTTTTAAAAAAGAGCAATAAATATTAACCAACTATTGATTCTCAGAAATGGATTATTCCACTCAGACCCTTAACTCAAAGTTTTTATCCAAGATAAACAAACTGCCCCCCCTCCCCCCACCTCCCTCTAGAGAAACAACAAACACATGAAAGAACCAAAACTTCCCAACAAATAATCCTGCTGCGAACATGTTATTGAATGAGACATTATACTCCTAAGAAACTTACTCTTTAGGCATAGATCTCCTTCAAAGCCAGATTTACATCCTTGCAAACAGGATCCTGTAGCATGATGGCAAATAGCCGGTTCACCCGATACAGTTACAGTGTCCACACAGTTGACACTACAGGGCAGACTGCAGTTAAAGCCATAACTTTTTGATTGACACTCTGTGAATAAGACATGACGAAACAGACTTACACATAGGTTCAAATATGAAACAAGAACCAAAGTGTTATACTTTAATTACTTGTAAAAGATCAATACTGCCTTCTATCTGATTTTGTAAAGATCCAACTCCATTGGAATGTAATTTATGAGTTAACAATTTCATCTTAAGTTAAAGAAACCATTTATTGTTTCTTTTTTCAACAAAAAAAGAAGCCAATTCATTCATTTGGCAGGGTGAAAGATCACCTTCTAAAACAAGAAAACCCCCAGCGAACCACACCACCCATGCCCTATCCACACCTCACCTATTTCCCAATGATAATAAAACATTTATCAATGGCAGCAACTAAATGAAAGCTCAGCATTAGAAACAGAAGCACAAAGAGAAAGCACACAAACATATATATATATATATATATATACGAAAATAAAGACAAGGAAATAAAATGGAAAATAATAACAGCAAGTCTTACTTTCTTCACAAATGCTTCCATTATAGCCATCCTGACAGCCATCAAGACATTCACCCGTTTGCGTGTCACATTTTCTTGCCCCTTTACAGTGTTGGCTACAAGTGTTGACACAACGGCTTCCATACGTCCCTTCCTGACACTCTGAAATGTCAGCAGGAATAACAATAACAGCTTTTATTCTAAATTAACAACAAAAACAAAATGCTATTTTATCATTTTAAGTAAATGTAAGTATTTTTTTTCATGAAATAAAAGAAAAATTTCTTTGTATTGAAAACATTTACAAGTGGTAATTTCATGAAAATGTGCACATTGCAAACCCTTTTCTTGGCTTTACTGAATGAATAGTTCACATTATAATCCAAACTATATCTATGATGTTCATATGCAATAAATTAAACAGTAAATGTAGGCCTATATCCTTTTCCTCATGGAAAGAAAGTAAGAGTGTAAAATGTCAGGAGCAGGAAAGTTTATGAGAACATTTTTGTTACAGGTCATATTTTGTTTTGTTCGTTGTGTAAAAAAGCCCTCATATAAATACCCGTGTCACAGAAATCTCCCATCTTGCCATCAGGACATTCTTCACAGATTCCATTGACATTGTCGCAAAGTTCATCTCTACAGTTTGGGTTACATAGATTAGCACAGTCCTGACCATGGAATCCTGTTGGGCACTCTAAATACAAAACCAAGGTATACAAAAAATCAAACAATTGTTATTCAGATTGTTATCTCATTCAATAATTGAGGTATAGTTTTTGTTATTTTCATGTGCTTATTTTTGTATCAAATTATTGCCAGACCTCCTTTACCGCCAACTCTGATACAACGCAAAACTGTCAATACAGTGACATTGGCACTATCAGGATATTACTTACTATGATTTTTGTCTCATGAGCAGACGTGTTTAATGAAGATAGGCGGTGGAAGGGAGTATATTACTGGATGATATAAAGTGGTTTTACTGTAATGTTTGACATGAAACTTTGATGTGAAGATAAACCTATTCAGAGTAAATTTAGAGTGTTTTCACATTTAAATACAACATGTGGCTTGTATACAATCAGTTGACTTTGCAAACTTTTATTCTAGTAATTCTATATAAATAACAAGTTTGATGATTACTTAATGTTCTTCAGAACACAATCATAATATCCTACAAAACAAATTGGTAAATTTTTGGGAAAGAAACAAATGCATTAATACATTTCTTTTATTATAAGACAAGACTTAAATGAAATCACACAGTATAAATTAGGGATTTGAAAGAAAATAATTAGAACACACTATTTAGATATTAAAGGTAGAGAAAAGATAATACACATAATAGTTTTTCTCCAATTCTCATTGCTTTTGAAATTGAAGACAGAATGAAAGATATGTGGTGATGTGTTTTCATCAAAGTTATCTTGTCTACTTGAACTAACAATATCAATCTAATGCTAAGTATTTGTTTTTAAATCACGAGTTCCACTTTGTATTATGTACATAGTATCTATCTTTAAGATATATGTAATTACAAAGGCATTACCTGACATGGACATGAAATTCAAATATCGTCATCATATGCATATACGCCAGATTTATTGAAACAACCAATTTGTAATTGCATGGCAACGCATTTTATGCTAAGTTCAAACCTTTGTCACAAAGGTCCCCTTCAAAACCTGGAACACAGCTGAAGCAAATACCAATCCTTGTATCACACTGTCCTTCATTACAATTGAATGCACATTGTTGCTCACAGCTAAATCCATGGAAACCATCATCACACTCTGTAAGAAGATGGATATTGCATACATTATATTTATACTATTTATAAATTTGGTCACAGACATAAGCATGCAATCCAGGCAATGTCAAAAATCTCATAATGTCATTAAAACTGTACGTTACATGTTTAATGTAAGTTTTTCACAAACACCCTTCTCCATTACATGTATCATTATTATTACAACAATTTCATAATTAAAATCTTTAACCTTACCGTCAATATCTAATCAATATCAATAGCACCATCATTTTGAAATAACTGAACCATTACCATCTCATAAAAGGATATGAAAGGAAGAAGTCAAAAGCAAAAATAAACAAAAAAAAAACAAAACAAAAAAACGAGAGATCTCTATAATAATAATACTTGATTATTTATCACAAATTTCTCTGTTATCATGTTTTCTCATAAAAAAGCAAAAGGCTATGAAAATTGAAACTTAAGTTCCTTTGTATCTTCACAAATCATTGAAATAAAAAGAGAACAAAGACCAACAATTTTAAACACACAAGAAGGATGACCAATCTAAATGCGTACCATCTACACAGTTAGGCGGCTTGAATCCCTGTGCGCACCCTCCAGCACATTCACCAGAGACACCGTTGCACGTGCCATTGAAGCAATACAAGCTACAGAACTCGCCACAGTCCTTGCCAAAGCGTCCACTTTCACACTCTGAACAGAGTCAAAGCAAACAAATAATTTTTAAGAGTAATTTGGGTAGATGGAAGATGGCTTTAATTCGGTAACTGGTAGATGTTTTCAATATTGAAAGAGTTGAAAATTGAAGGGTTGGGTGAAGGAAAATTAAAAGTAAATATGTGAAAGGGAGAAAAAAAGGGATGAATGGAGTACGCAGCTTTATGGATAACAACATAGTATAAAATAGAAATATATCAAAATACATTTCTTGCATTTAAATGCTGTTTTCAGGCATTCAAATACAAATTGGATATTCATTGTCTACACACAGAAATATAAAAAAAATGAAAACATGTGTTCATAATTCTTTTAAGTAGGTGACGCATAAAAATATTATTTTAAACACCCCCATTCCTATCGAAGAAAAACAAATCCAACAATCCCTCCCCCAAAAAAAAACAAAAAACAACAGCAACCCAATAGCCTCCCAAAACTCAGAACAAAACAAAATAAAACATGTAAGTGTTATGGATATCATAAAATAAAAATGGATACCCAAACACAACTAGTTTGACAAAACTAAAATGTTACATCTCGCGATAGAAAGATGAGATTATAACATCGTATCACAATTCTTGTCACATGTCCTTCTTATAACAATAAATAATAAGTATTAGTCATATAGGACTTCGTATTACCCTGCTGTTGTAAAACCTAAACTTCACTATAATATTGCATTTAAATCAATGACATATTTTCCTGCTAGAAATAATAAAAACAAAACAAAAACAAGTATAGATGATACAACTAGGTTGGTCCATAACATTGCATCTTACCGGTTTCACAGTTAACTCCTTGCCAACCAGACTCGCATGAAGCACAGAAGCCAATTTCCTTGTTACAGACACCGCTCCAGCAGTTCACAGGGCATACTTGTTCACAGGTTTCCCCAAATAATCCAACTGGACAAGAAGCTGGCGACACAATAAAAAATAAAAAATCAATTCCCAAATTCCACGAATAACTCATAATATTTCAAACAGTGAACAGGCAGCTCAAAACAATAGTTTATAACAGATTATATCACGTGCATTTAGAAACCGAGGCATCAGCCATGCGTGGGCAGCTCCATTCTGAATAATGAGATTTGTAGACATGAATTTTAAAAATCTGATAGAAGTAATTCCATATTGCCGTGAGTCGTACATGTAAGTCGCTCTATAGCCTACTTATCATTCTACCAACTTTTCTCGTTTTTGGTAAATTTTTGGTCCTCCCCCTCCCCCTCCCAATAACACGCATATTCTTCTCTCTCTCTCTCTCTCTCTCTCTCTCTCTCTCTCTCTCTCTCTCTCTCTCTCTCTCTCTCTCTCTCTCTCTCTCTCTCTCTCTCTCTCTCTCTCTCTCTCTCTCTCTCTCTCTCTCTCTCTTAGCACATCATAGCAACATTACATGGTAAACTTTGGGATGAATGAGTGGACATATTATTATTAGGGATGCCCCTTCCCTCGCGTCCTGTCAAACTCCTACTCTCCTCCCCAAAGGAAAGAAGAGGCAGTGCACACATAACAGATTCCTATCACTCAACTGTTTTTATTTGCACAAATGATGCGTTGTGAAAACACAATTCTTTTGTTGCTTGTACTTTGTCTAGGCCTGCTTATACCTGGTGAACTCGAAATAATGGGTAAAATAGTAAAATGCAACACCAATTTATCATCAGTGTTCTTCCCTGCAAGCTGAAATGAAAACGTACCTAATCTACAGAGTGCACGTTAAAGATCCCTGTTTGCAGTCTGCAAAAATTTAACATTTTACAAAAATCCTGAGGCCACCTTAGTTGTGGATTTGGGTAAATCAAATCAAATCAAATCAAATCAAATCAAAGGTCTCAGATAAAGCAAGCGATTCATTTGTAGTCAGACCACGTTTCGCAATGGGATACGTGGATTTGACAGGCCTATAAACCAGATAAATAAAATCGAAATCAAATCAAATCATTGATGCAAAGGCTGTGACAAATTTGTCAATGTGAATGACGGAATGGCTGGATTCATTTAATGAAGATAACGATGGTGATGACGACGATACTGATGGTGCTTCATGCCAATGATAATGAGAATGATGAGGAAGATGTTGATGGCAGTGACGATGTTGATGATGATGATGCTGATTCTGATGATGATGATGCTGATGCTCTTGATGATGATGATGATGATGATGATGATGATGATGATGATGATGATGATGATGATGATGATGATAATAGGTGGTGATAACGATAATGATTATTGCAAAATATTGGCGACAAGAGGTAAAAACAACGGCAAAATGCGAAAACAAAAAAATCAAAAAGAATTGATGATGATAATGAGGATGATAATGATATTGATGCTTATGATAACGACGACAAACGACAATGGATGATGATGATGATGATGATGATGATGATGATGATGATGATGATCGAAATCATTTGTGACTTTCCATTCTGTACTTGGTTCTGATAATCAAATAAATGATTGCGGAGTTATATAACACTAATATAAAGTACTACCTCTGTGTATTAAATTACGTCTCAAGATCAATACGTAATAAGTATAGGTCTTAACCAAGGAAAATAATGTGACAATCTATTAGAGAGTGAGTACATGCGTAATGAAATAACTTATTAACAAAATAAATCTTTACATAATCAAGGAAGGTAAAAGATGAAGAAGAGACTGCCCGGTGAAAGCTTTCCATTGTTCTTAGTCGGCAGAATCGAGTGCCTAGTTAGAGATGGAATTAAAAGTCCTAGTCTAGCGTCTAATGTGTGTGCGTCAATCAGTTCACATATTCCCTGAGAATTTCAACAGCTGCTCAGGCAATGTTTCAAAAAGACCAAGCCCTGACCCACGAGATTACCACTCATGTTGTATTTCGGGGAAAAGAAGCGAATCCCCCAAAATAAACAACAAGCAAATTTGAAAAAAAGAAATCCAAAACCAAAAACTAATAAAACAATTCCACTCATCACCCCTTACCCCGTTTCCCACCCCCTCCCCATCCCCCCCCCCAAAAAAAAACAAAAACACAAAAAAAACCCTCCGAGAATCAACGTGTTGAATGAAAAGTTTTCAGTTACAGAAAATGAGGTCTACAAAGTTGCGTTTAAAAGAAAGAATGAAGAATGGTATATACAATGAAGCTACAATTGATTTATGCGAATTGACAAATAGATGAAAATTTTAAAGATGTCTTTTCACTTTCTACCATCAGAGTCCACTGAGATAACCAACAATAAGTGACAATTCAACCAAAGAGGACAGAACAAAAACGCGACGTTTCGTGAGACAACAAACATGTTATATATCATCACGTCATAATATTGCCGTTTCCGTTTATTAAATATTATTTTGACTTAAGGGACACGTTGGTTCAGAGATAAGGTGTCTGTCTCTCAACCAAAAGGTCGTGGGTTCGTACTCCGACAGGTTGAACAAATTTCTCGATTTTTTTTAGTAAAGCGTTCTCCCCTGGTCCAGGTAGGTGGATCCACACCTAGTCCAATTGGGAGATTAACGATTAAAAAAAGGGGGGTCTATGTGCAAATCGCAACACTCTGTGCACGTTTAAGATCCATTGGCTGTTTACAAGACAGTCTAGGCAAAATATGTTTTTAGATCTTGTCAAAAATCCGGAGATCACCTTTGTTGTGGATGTCGGAACAATCAAATAAAAAAAAAAATCAAATCAAAATCAGTTCTGACTTCACTTCACTCTAGCTCCTTTGTTGTTGTTTCATCTGAGTCCATTGTAATGAATCGAGCGAATGTTATGTTAGTGGCTCATTGCCCTTTCCTATCTACGGACTTTCGTAAAGGGAAACGAAATGGTAGGCCTATATTGCAACCCAGCACAGTTAAGAATCCATAGATATGAAAACATCAACGAAAATATAATTTTAACTCACTTCCATCTGAACTCATTATGGTAACAACACGAAAGTTATTGTTTCGTGTGGCATTTTAAATACAATTTTGAATCAACCCCAATTGAAAGCGCAATTGTTCGCTTTGCGTTCTTCTATCGCCTGCCAGTGGTTGCTGATGGTACAACATAAGCCTTCGTGACTTGATGAAAGACTTGCGCGTCAACCCTCCACATTAAATACATGCCATCTGTATTAGTCTAGTCATCAGCCATTTCCATTTCGTACCAGTAAGAAAGCGTGTGTATACAATTAATATTATTGCCATTATCATTATCGTTATCGTCATCGTCACCATCATCATCAGCAGC
>JAXRKP010001212.1:122500-142500 GCA_037039925.1 Doris montereyensis
TAATCACAGCTAATCAATCATCCATCATTAAAAACGTAAACAGGCCGCGGTTATGTCCCTTTAGCGCAGCGTCTATGGGATGACCAGTCCGCACTTAACTGATGAGGATTATGACTAAGAGGCAAGCGACTGCACGGCAAATTCCTAATTTGTATTTGCTTCTTCCTTCTTTCGCTTATTCTTGTTTATTCAAATGAAATAGAAAAGGGCAATGAGCTACTAAAAACACAGAGCAACTAAATGCAGTAAGACTTGTTAAGCATGCAAGCGACCCTATTATGTAAGTTTATCTGAAGGTCTAACAAGACTAGGCGCGAATTAAAAAATATAATAAAATGATCTTGACGTTATTATTCTTCCATTTTGTTGTGGAAGACAAAAATACATTATGCTAAAGCGGTCGGAGAGACCTGCATATAAGGAGAATTTAGCACACAAAATATTCAATACTATTGTAACATTTTTGTTCTTCTCTTTAACCTCTTCTAGTAAAGCAAAGTCCCATACTCAGGGTTGAGCAGAGCTTCATGTGTAGAGCAGAGTCCTGATTTTCCTAGGCAGACGGTATAGTGTGATAGTTTGCCATTGCTTTTCACGCCGTCTTTACTTTCGCTGAGTCCAAATTGACACAGCAACTCATTTCACTGCTGGGTCAGAAAAAATGAGGCTGGACTGGGAATCGAACTAGGGCCTCCTGGATTATAGACTGGGCTACCGGCTCTTCTTTCCGATTCTACTTATTTTTTTCATCAATGTCTTAATATTTCTTTCCTGAATTTATTTACCTCTCTACTCTCCTTTCATCTCCTGTTCTGTTCTTCCCTCTGACATCACGCTGTATTAGTTAATAAGAAGTATGTAGATATATTGCTCGTTTGTTGTCTAACGAAGGCTTATAGTATAGTATACCCGAAGCGTCACGTGTCTGTTCTGTCTCTTTTATGGAGTTGTCACGTTTTGTCGCTTATCATTTTCTAATATTGCAATGATAACGATATCATAGCACAGTATGTTACTATACACTATTATAACGAATTGTATTGTACCTCTACTTTTATCGATTTCGACAAATATGTAATTACTTTTAAATAAAAAGATAACTTTCGAATTTCTGAAAAATAGGGTCACCTAAAGTAAGTCGACTGTTTCATTGAACTTAACCCATTCACCACAATATGGGGTGGTGATTTCAGTCTGAATTAAGGAGGAAACAACAAAATGAAAAATTAGAGAAAGAGTGAAACGAAAGAAGAACATCGATAGGTGTATTAAAAAGTTATCAAACATAATGAAACACAAATTACCATCCTTTGTTGAACTTCTTGACAAGTTGATAGTTAAGGAAGCCATGTCTATTACAGAAGGTCAGACATACCCATTGCATCAAGAGTTTAGTTTATCAGAAAGAAGCGATATATATATTTTTTTAAAATAAAAGAATAAAAGAAGAAAGATACAAACATTAATTTATTCCCTATGCTATAAGACTGATGTAAGCTGAGCACAGGCGATGACAGTGTTCCTCAGATGTCCACCTTGCGTGTTAGTTCTAAATGATTCATAGATCGTTTTCATTTGATGAATGTATCAGCCAAAAGTGACGATTAATAATTGTGCGTATTAGTACTTTTGTGTTATATTAGATAGAAAGTCTGAATGTGAATTATATTTGTAACGTGACAGTACAATACTACAACTGTCTACAATCGAGTGAATTATTTCAATTGCCATTCCCCTCACTTACTCCCCTTTGTGTACCTATTCTAGTTGTGTTTTAATGTTTAGACAGAAATTTGTTTGTAGCTTTGTAAAATTGTATAATGTGACCAAGTCAATTTTTCTCATCTGAGATTAATAAAATTATCTTATCTTATCTTATCTTATGATCTATCAATAGTACAAATAGTAACTACCAACCGACCACAAAGTTAAAAAGAAAGTACGGTAGTTTGATCTCTATTTCCAAGTTGTTGCCAAGTTTTATCCCAATATGACATTGTGACTAGTTCATCATATTCATCTACATAAAACAGAATTTGATTTGATTTTACACTCATCCTCAACTAAAGTGATCTCGGGGTTTTGGTGGGACTTTTAAAGGTTGCCCGGACTACCATGTAAACAGCACACGGGACCTGTTTTTTATTGTCCGTCTCCGATGCGACTAGGTGTCGATCCACCTACCTGAACCAGGGTGGGGTACATTTCACTCGAAAAAAAGTTTCCAACCACCATCGGGACTTGAACCCACGACCTTTTAGTTGAGAGACCGACACCTTGCCTCTCGACTACCGAGTTTCCACACATAACAGAAGGCGATAAATGGCAAGAAGTGACGGCGCCACCAAGAAGACAGAATATACGCATTCTACTACTCCTCCCACTCTTCCTACTACTGCTACTACAATTACCACTACTTCTACTATTACTATTACTACTATTACAAGTACTACTACTGCTACTACTACTACAATGTACTACTATTACCACTACTTCTACTAGAGACCACAACCGAATGAATGTCATCCAGTTTGCACCCGTATACAAGTACACGCACCATCCATGGTGTACGAAGTTAGTGGAAGAACAAAAGGCTAAAATAGGACAGTGTACAAATAAACACTAACAGACAGGAGAATGCGTTTAGGTAATAGTATTACATTAGTAGTGATGCTATTTCTACTACTACTACTACTACTACAAGTAGTAGTAGTAGTAATAAGTGGTAGTAGCAGTAGTATTAGTAGTAGTAGTAGTAGTAGTATTAGTAGTAGTAGTAGTAGTAGTAGTAGTAGTAGTAGTAGTAGTAGTAGTACATGTAGTAGTAATAGTAATAGTAGTAGTAAAAGTAGTGGTAATAGTAGTACATGAAGAGGATGTAGTAGTAGCAGTAGTAGAAGTAGTACATGTAATAGCAATAGTAGTAATAGTAGAAGTGGGGGTAATAGAAGTACATTGTAGTAGTAGCAGTAGTAGAAGTAGGAACATGTAATAGCAATAGTAGTAATAGTAGAAGTGGTGGTAATAGAAGTACATTGTAGTAGTAGCAGTAGTAGAAGTAGTACATGTAATAGCAATAGTAGTAATAGTAGAAGTGGTGGTAATGGAAGTACATTGTAGTAGTAGTGGTATAAGCAGTAGTAAGAAGAGTGGGAGGAGTAGTAGTGGTAGTAGAAGTAGTAAAAAAGAGTGAGAGGAGTAGTAGTGGTATAAGCAGTAGTAAGAAGAGTGGGAGGAGTAGTAGTGGTAGTAGAAGTAGTAAGAAGAGAGGAGGAGTAGTAGTGGTAGTAGAAGTATTAGGAAGAGTGGGATGAGTGGTAGTGGTATTAAAATGAAGAGAAAGAGTAAGAAGAGTTGAATCAGTAGGTTTTGATGAACATGAGTGCTAATTTGAGAGTGGGTAGTATTAGAAGTAGAAGTTGTAATAGTAGAGATCATAGTAGGAATATTAGTAGAAGTAAAAGCAGTACTAATAATATTCGGTTGTAATGGCAGCAAAAGTAGTACAATGCAGTAGTGGTAATAGTAGTAGAGTACTAGTGTCATTAGTAGCAGCAGCAGTAGTAGTGCTATTAGTAGAAGCAAGTAGTAGTAGCAGTTATAGAAGTCATTGTAGTAGTAGTAGTAGTAGTAGTAGTAGTAGTAGTAGTAGTAGTAGTAGTAGTAGTAATAGTAGTACATGTAGTAGTAATAGTAATAGGTAGTAGTAGTAAAAGTAGTGGTAATAGTAGTACACTGTAGTAGCAGTAGTAGAAGTAGTACATGTAATAGCAATAGTAGTAATAGTAGAAGTGGTGGTAATAGAAGTACATTGTAGTAGTAGTGGTATAAGCAGTAGTAAAAAGAGTGGGAGGAGTAGTAGTGGTAGTAGAAGTAGTAAAAAGAGTGAGAGTAGTAGTGGTAGTAGAAGTAGAAAGTGGGATGAGTAGAGGTGAAGTAGTAGTAGTAAAAGTAGGAAGAGTGGGAGGAGTAGTAGTGGTAGTAGAAGTAGTAGGAAGAAGAGTGGGAGGAGTAGTAGTGGTAGTAGAAGTAGTAAGAAGAGTGGGAGGAGTAGTAGTGGTAGTAGAAGTAGTAAAAAGAGTGGGAGGAGTAGTAGTGGTGGTAGTAGTAGTGGGAGGAGTAGTAGTGGTAGTAGAAGTAGTATGAAAGTTGGATGAGTGGAGTAGTGGTAGTAGTAGTGGTAGTAGTAATGAAGAGTGGAAAGTGGTAGTAGAAGTAGAAATGAAGAGTTGAATCAGTAGGTTTTGATGAACATGAGTGCTAATTTGATGAGTAGTATTAGAAGTAGTAGTTGTAATAGTAGAGATCATAGTAGGAATATTAGTAGTAGTAGAAGCAGTACTTATAATAGTCGGTTGTAATGGTAGCAAAAGTAGTACAATGCAGTAGTGGTAATAGTAGTAGAGTAGTAGTGTCATTAGTAGCAGCAGCAGTAGTAGTGCTATGAGTAGAAGCAGCGTAGTAGTAGTTGTAGAAGTCATTGTAGTAGTAGTAGTAGTAGTAGTAGTAGTAGTAGTAGTAGAAGTAGTAGTAGTAGTAGTAGTAGTAGTAGTAGTAGTAGTAGTAGTAGAAGTAGTAGTAGTAGTAGTAGTAGTAGTAGGAGGAGGAGGAGTATTAAGATAAAGAGAAAGAGCAAGAGGATTTGAGTCTGTGCAGGCTTTCAAAGCAAACATTTGATCATTTTGATTATCAATTTAAAAGTTATTTATGCGATGACTCACTATCTCAAAGAGGTCAATGAATGAAAAACACTCCAAACATCTATGCTGAAATTTCACATTATTTAAACTTTTATTCATTTCAATATTTAATAAAGGGGCAACACTTTACAATGATTGCAGTGTAATGATCAATAACAAAGTCTAACATGAGCTTGTCGCAGATCCTGAAAGAATTAAACAAATACAAGAAAAAAGAAGACATAAAAGTTAATTCAATTATGAAAATCATTAATTACAAAATAAATAACATGCATAAATTGTCAAAGGCTAAAACAGCCCATAGAATAACATGCATAAATTGTCAAAGGCTAAAACAGCCCATAGAATAACATGCATAAATTGTGCTAGAACAGCCCATAGAATAACATGCATAAATTGTCAAAGGCTAGAACAGCCCATAGAATAACATGCATAAATTGTCAAAGGCTAAAACAGCCCCTAGTGTAAATTATAAGAAACTGAAATTTTTTCATATCCCCTGATTGTCCAATCTTGTTTATGCCTCAAAATGAGAAACAAAAATATTGAAAGAAAATAATCGTAAAACACAAATCAATCCACCCTACTGAGTAGGGGTTACAAAATAAATCTTGCTTAGCATAATCATTGTGGTAGCACTTGCTGGTGCAATTAGAAGCTTTACAATAATAAAATACGACTAACTGTGTTAGGTTTATTACTTGTGGAATGATCTGGCCATCTGACTAAAATTTGATTTTACCCACACTCACAAGGTGATGTTGGGGGTTTTGATAGGAATTTTAATTTTGTCTGGACTGCCTTGTAAACAGCCAAGGGGTCCTTAACACATACAGAGTGATGTGATCTGCACATGGGACCTCTTTTTTTATCGTCCGTCTACGATGGATTAGGTGTCAATCCACCTACCTGAACCAGGGCAGTGGGTTTAACTTAAAAAAGAAGCATGAAAATATTTTCAAGCATCAAGGCTTGAACCCACGACCTCTTGGTTGAGAGGCTGACACCTTGCTGATCAGGCCAAACATCTAAAGACGACTAATATCATAACATAGGTCATAAGAACCCATACACTGAAAGGTAGAATGGAAACTGATAAAGAAAGAAAGAAAGGTTATAAGGAAGAAAGATTTCTGCTTTTCTTTGTTGTCTTGTCTGTGCCATGTAAGGAGAAGGAAGTGACATGGTGCGGTGATTGATAATGGAGAAAAATTCAATTCAATACTCTTTATTAACAAATGAAATATCCAAAAGGCATAGGATCCATTCACATGTTGATAATCCTGCCATTATTCTCTTTGATGTAAATACAAGCTGAAGTTTAATTTTAAAAAACATTGATTCATGAGTTTTATTTCAAGGAAAAAGATCCAAGACCAAATATATAAAATAAAAAGAATGCCAATGGTAGGAAATTAGCTTGATTGGTATAAATGACGTTATCAACTATGTAACATTTTAATTTTATTTCTGATCACATATATATCTTTGCTCTTATAAGGCTTACATTATAGAAGTAGCTATAATAAGATTTGAAACTTGAAAGGAACACATAAACTTATGCCAACATTATGTCAAAAAACAAAACCCAGAGACCCACCCCAAAAGCAACCCCCACCCCCTCCCCACCAAAAAAAAGAAGAAAAGAAAAGAAAAGAAAAAAAGAAAAGAAAGAAAGCTTAAATGTTGCATTAAGTATCACTTCTCTCTCTTTTTCAATTTTGCTCTCTTAGACGTTGCACATGTTAACATATTCAGCCACACTTTCTTGTTGAATCACTTTTTAGATTGTTTTTAGGACGGACTGAAAGACAAGGAGCAATGTATTCCTCAAAGAGATCTTTCATTATGAAGGATTCAAAGAGGGATGACAAAGCATCTGTGCTGGGTACATCATCAATCACGGCAAAATCTGTAAATCTGTAAAATGAAAAGGACACAAAAAAAACAGAATATGGGAATGGTTAAGCTGACATTGAATTGAGTCATACATGTGTAGATCTAGCGAGAGAAGGCCGGAAGGTTTTAGTAAAGAAATTTGAAGATGACAATAATATGAATGTGAAGTATTAACAAAAGACAGATAGAAGAAAAGTGGAAGGGGAAAAAAAGGGGACTATTGGTGGATGGAGAGGGAAGAGCATAGACAGAAGCAGACCTCTGCACAGCATTAGCATTTGCTCAAAGACAACATAAGACAACATGAGAACAAAAAGTACCCAGAGGATCTCAGTTACTTTGGTAACAATATGCATGTACCAAAAGTATGGTCCTAATAGTCATATCAAAGCATATCATATCATAAGAAGCACCACATTGAATAGTGACTCTTGTTATCAATTCTCATCTATAAATATTCAAGAGAAATACGCAAGCCACTTTTTTCCCTTTTCAAAACTCTTCAAATTCCAAGTATTCATTTTGATGTTAATTGATTTTACCCACATCCACAGCTAAGATTTTCTCTGGGTTTTGGTAGGATTGTATCACCCGTATCCAATGAGACTAAGTGTCGATCCATCTACCTGGACCAGAGGTGTTGATTTCACTAAAAAAAAAACTTGAAAAAGAATTTCAGCCTGTCTGGCACAAACCCCTGACCTTTTGGTTCAAAGATCAACATTTTTCCTTTAGCGTTTTTATTAACAATAATCCTTCCTTTTTTTAAATCAAGGGAGTTTTTATTAACCTTTCCTTTTAAATAGGGTGTGGTGTGGGAAACATTGCTGTGAGGCGATAGTTTGAATTAAGAGTAAAGTGAGCGTTAGAGGGCAAAGATAAAATGGTGGGCCTTCCTTGTTTAAGACCCAAACAATAAAATAGGACAACAGTGGAACATCTAACAAAATGTCAACACAAAGCATGAGGGACACCAGGTATCATGACAAAGTTCCCTTGCCAATCACCCGCAAACCCATGTGGAAAAAAACTATACAAAAAATGAAAGATAAACTAAAATATTTTCAATGGCTTACTTTGTATGATCTTGTGCTGGAACTTCACAGAGTGTATTCAACAGTCTTTCCTTACAACTCCTGCCTCTGGAATCCACATCCACATTGACAGTTTTGTTCTTAACAATGTAATCCTGTTTCCACAGTGGTAAAAAGTTTTAGTCATAGGTTGTAAGAAACAACACAAAACTCAATTAAAGAGAAATTGATTGTAAGGATGAAAATGCATAGGTTTACTACTTTCTTGTTCGTAACAAAAATCTAAAACACCAAGGGCATATTCAGAATAGCTGCCAACCCTAAGGACAGAAAAAGTGGGAGATCGCTTGTCAAAAAGAGGAAGATTTGGAGAAAAAAATGTGTACAATTTGAAAACGCTAATGAAACTTAATGTGCACAGGAGAAACAAAAAAAGAAAGCTCAAAAAGCATACAATCATGAAAAAAGGCATACAATCTAAAGAGAAAATGTGTATAAATCCGTATTTTCAGTGGTAGCTTGGTAACACTGTATTCAGCTGTCTTTTTGAAGAAGAAAAATCATAAAATTTAAACATAAAAAGTCGAAACAAAAAAACTTTAAAAAGTTCTTCTGCATTCTTTCCCTCTTTTCACAACCCAGTTAAGGCTCTTCTTTTTTCATTTCATACTTAATCATTGGAAAGCTTATCTTTTCAAATTATTAGTACATGATATAACATATTATTATGTTTAATGCCTAGAATATAATAAAATATATATATATCCTGGAATTTATCAACATTACTAAGTTTTGATCATGAAAAATAAAAAAAGGCATTTGTATCAGAGCTAGTCCTAATAAGAAATTCCATCAATTGATAACATCTCATGGAAACAGTAAGAAAGAGAGAATGTCTAATCTTTGCTATTGATAAAAGGAGCAATACTATTAGCACTATATTGTATATTATAATTGGCAATTTTACAAGAAGCTATACTGAAATGAAAGATTTCCTCTTTAAAATTGTTTTCTTACACATGCTCTAGCTTCGGCCAATGACATATTATCTATCTCACACTTCGAATAATATTGATATCACAGTACTGTGTTTTTTACAAATGAAACATCACAGTTCAGCGATACACATATATATATGAAGTGCTCACAGCACATGTAGTCGCATTTCTACAGAATCACCCCACCTTGATTTTTATGCAGGATAACACCCCTGCTCACTGCACAATTATTACAAGAAACCCCCTCACAGAAATCGGTGTTACGTTACTTTCACCATGGCCAGCCACCTCACTTGATTTAAACCTGATCAAACATTTATGGGATATGAAATCAAGAAACAGACACCACAAATCCAGAAGAACTGGCAATGGATCTCATCAGGATTTGGGAATTAATCCCTAAGAGTCAGAGAGCTATTCATTATCTGGCGCTATCAATAAGACGGGAGGATACAAGCTGTCATTGATAACCATGGTGGCCAAACATGATGATATTGGGTTGGTGACCCTGACTTTTTTTAGCACACTTGATTCAAGTGGAATTATCTCTCTTAACATTTGAATTTATACACTGTGTCTTTAATTTGTTCTTGACCAAAAATGGATGATGTTCACTTCACAAAATTTCTTCATTCCTTTACGTTTGTGTCTTCAGTTTTTATTGAGAAAAGATTAGAGTGGTCACAGACTTTTATGTGTTAGTATTGATAGTATAATAAACATTCCCCTCATGATTTGTACAAACAAACGAAAACATGTTATTAATATCTTTTGTTATTTGTGCACCTACCTTTACATCAGTACGTTTTCCCTGGAGGACAATGAAAATATATCTTTTACAGAAAATGAGTTTCCCGTTGAGGTTCAGTTCACATGTCCACTTTTTAATATACTTGATATAGCTAACTTTAGATCTCATATGATCTAACTGGAGAACAGATGTTATCAGATGACTTAAATCATTTTCACAATATTTTTCACATGAAAGTCCATGTTTAGGGTTCTCTGAGTTGTTCGTCGTATTGAATTTTTGCCATTTTCCATCTTCATCCCTCTGACAATCTGTATTGGGTGTCTCTCGTCTATGACCTGAATTTTCTTGACCGTCCTCCATTTCATCGGATGCAGGTGAACGTTCATTATAAATCCTTGCAAGGTAACCATCATAATCATCCATATACACTTCAAACCGCTCAAGCACAAAGCAGCAAAATTCAAGGAGCATTGATTCTCCCTGCCATAAATCCATCTTCACTTCTATATCTTGCAGTAACATATCTAGGTGCTCATTTGACATCTCTTTACAGAAAACAGAAACATTTCTGAGGCAGGCTTGTGGATAGTCATGTGGCAGCAAAAAACTCATTTCGCAACGTATCGGAGGAGACTTAGAAGTTGTGTCATACTTGATGATAATTTGATGACCCTCCGAGGCTGAGGATAGAAAAAGAACAATTTTGTAAAGGAAATATTAAAAAAACCCACAGGAATAGCAATTTAAGACTCATACAAAGTAAAGATCTTATAATCTATTTCTATCTTTCAATCTATCTATAATTTATACTCGTACTATATAATAAAATGAATTGATAAGATAAACATACTGATGGATGCCTTAATAGATAATAATAATAATAATAATAATAATAATAATAATAATAATAATAATAATAATAATAATAATAATTATAATAATAATAATAATAATAATAATAATTATAATAATAATAACAATAGTATAAATCATAGAGTTGAGATTATACAAATGCATAGAATGATACATAGGTATAGTAAATCTCAGATTCAACAAGATGGCTGGGATCATCCCAGAGTTCTCATTTAATCTGAGGCGTCTCTATGGTGGCTTAAATAATTAATAGATTACTTCTCTTGAACGGGATTCGGACAATTAGCTACTGCTTGGTGGACAAAATTATGTGCTAATGCACTTGAATTTTATGTTTTTGTCGGGGGTTTTTTTCCATTTTAGTTTGTGTGTCTATCCAATCTGTAAATTGGATTGGTTCGTTCGTTGCTTGAAATGCTAAAAACCAGAAAAAAAATTAATGTCATCCTGTCTTGAGACATGCTTATGCCAAGAGAAGATGTTGTATGAAAATCAACTGGCATCCCATGTAAAAAGAACAAAGTGATAGGAGGTGGGTAAGGAAGTAAGTTATGGCGTGTACTAGTCAACCCCAACTATCCCCCCATATCCGGATGCATGCATGGCATCGACCAATGTCCTGGCCAGCACTGAGCTTGACACTTGAGACCCTCTGTACATGTACCAGTATGTTCATAGATCTAGAACCGTGATGGGGATGAGATGGATGTTCTGGGGGCTTTGTGAGTTTATTTTGTTTTGAGAACTGTAAACGGAAAAAAAAGGTTTCCACATGGCATGATGCCAGTCAAACGGATACTGGATCTCATTGGAGCCAATGTTGCTCACTTTTTCACTCGCTGGACCCAAAGTGCTTTTATCGACTTAATTAAGGAAAATAATCTGGCAATTCTTAATGACCATTGGACTCGAGGTCTTGTTGTATCCAAGGTTGTTAGAGTCAAGGTTTAATGTAGACAGACAGGCAGATATATGATTCAATACTCACTCTCAATGCACCTAATTCAGTAATTGCTATGGCTAAAATCCAACCTCGCGTTTCTCAATGCTAACAACAGATGTGCCTGACCTGATACTGAAAGTACAGTTGAAGCCATTTAATTGGAACAATGCCATTCCAATTAAGCGGGGTTCTGATTAGATGGCATTCATGAATTGAACGAGCGTGTAGTGTATTATAATAAAATTACGTGATTACGATAATTGGTACAGGTATCTTTCTTTCTGCTATACATGTAGTGTTGTACATATACAGGAATTATTGGCAGTTGCACATTCACTTTACCCTTGGTGTATTCCACCCCAAAAAAACAAAATTAAAATGATTGACTCGAAAAAAGTTACACATTAATGTCATCTTTTTACGAGCAAAGTAAAGTCTAGCACTTGTAACTGCTGGTTGTTCATTACATCATTTTGCTGCACAATGGCTTTCGACGGGTCTATAAGTCATAAGCAAAATAACCTATTAAAATGTATAGTAACTGGTATTCTCACACCTTGTCACCTGATGAGTGTCAGATTGGTGAGTGTGAGAGACTGACTGGACTGAGGTGGGAAAAGGGCGCAAAACTGAGTGATGAACTTTACTAACCTGTGCCGTCTCGTTCATATGCCTATTACAATACGCTATGCTTCTTATTGGTCCGGGTCAAGTAAAGTTCCTTTAAGGCCGATACGGCCCATAGAACTGGAGATTATTACGGTTTCAATAGTGTGAAGTGGAAAGATGATAATAATCACCTCCTGACCAGGACGCTAGTCTGACACTAGTGACACAGGCTTTTACTCCAAAGCTAGTGCTTGTACCCATTTACACCTGGGTAGAGTGGGGAAAATGTGTGTTAAGTGTCTTTCCTAAGGAATACAATGCCGGACATAGATTTGCTAGGATTTTAACGCGGGACCTCATGATCCCAAGTCCGGCAGCATAACTGCTAAGCCACCAATCAGGTCAGGTGATCCTGTTCAATGTGTGCACGCTCCATCTAAATCCAACACCTGACCAGCCATTCATCGTTATTGATCATTCACACGTCTATGCAATATAGCTACATGTGCCATCCGTGGTGGGAGTGAGTGAAAGATTGGTTAGTGGGGAAGAGTGCTGGACCAATCAAAATGATTTTAGTAACCGCACGACTTTGTTAAAAGCTCTGGGATTAGGCTAATTACTAATTGTCTCTCTGTTGCTTACTTTCTTCTATGCCGTGCTAGCATTCACACCTGTACATCATTGTACCGTCGCTTCCTTCTGATTGATTGAAATGGCATCTAACTCTACATCAAAACCCACAAAGCACAAATGCCCATCCCTTGAAATTAAACTAAAAATAGTTGTCAATGTTGTGAAATGGAAAGTTCCTTGCTGACTTTGCATTCAACGAAATGTCTTATACAACGAGGACCTAAGCGTCAGTCCCGCCGACCTCGTTAATTCGACACCCACTTTACTGTGATTTAGTGTGATAAAAATAAATGATGCCAATAAATACTATATTTATAATAAAATGTATGGTTCTATAGCTAGATCTAGAGTTAATCTAACATCAGTACAGCTATCTAAGGACCAGAAGTAGAGGCCATGTAAATAATGGAACCTCTTTGTGTCAATAAATCATCCTATGGTGCTGGAAGATATATCTAAAAATAGTCCATTTTGTACTAAATATGTCCCATTTGTAACTGTGCATTTTGATTGGCTGATGCCAAAGAACGTCATAAATTTCCTTTATAACATCAACATACCCACTGCAACATCAGTTTAGCTACATGCAACAAACAACATTTATTATATAAATCAATTATAATTTAATTGAAATGGGAGCTTTTATTGAAATTAAGATAATTTTTTATTAAGATAAAGAGAACATTTAATAGACACGTCAAACTGAACTGACTAGCGGTATACTCATGTTATAGCCGTGTTGACGTTTACACCCCTCTAGATCTCATAGATAAAAGATTGGAGTAGATCTAGATTTTATGATCTAGATCTACAGTATACACTCGATATAAAATGTAAAATGGAGTGAACTTATGAGTAGCCTAGTTGTAGTTGTAGGCTAGACCTAGATAGATTCTTAATCTATCTATATTTTATATATTATTATTTAATGTATTAGCACACTATAGATATAGTTTGCCTATAAAATAACCTCACTGGGCCAATTCAACTGACTTGTTCGTTCTTCTAACTCTTGAGGCTTAGCAAAGAAGGATCTTAAAGCCTCAATTTGTTCACTCATGGATACATGTGCCATTATGAAACGAAGAGCAGATTTTTCAGTTCATGTCAATGTAGTTTCAATCATTTGCAAAACGCGGAGAAATTATCATCGACTATCTAGATCTAGGTCTAGATTTTACTTGTTCGGAACCGAAAGTGAAAGACGAAAGAAAGAAAATTAGAAAAAGTATATCTAATAAAATTAATTCCAAAACAAATGCGCATGGATAAAAAATCGTCGCTACGTACCAGAACAAAATCGTTTATTTCATCTTTATACGTGGAGTGAATAGGTTGTCGTTAAAACCCTTCTAAATACGAAAAAAAAAAAGTGTCAATGCGTTCTACTAGCCTAATGAAAGTTGCACCCCCTCGAACACGAACATTAATATACTGGTAATATTATTTTGCCTTTCAACATTTTCTCATGTCCTAACGTGAATTAGTGGAGGTTGTCATCTATATAAGTATATGACAATGCCGTGTTAAGGTTTCCTGTCCCCAAATGAGCGATGGTGAAGTACCATGGGGTCATGAAACTATTTTCTTTGTTTTCGTTCTCTTTCTCTCTCTCTCTCTCTCTCTCTCTCTCTCTCTCTCTCTCTCTCTCTCTCTCTCTCTCTCTCTCTCTCTCTCTCTCTCTCTCTCTCTCTCTCTCTCTCTCTCTCTCTCTCTCTCTCTTCTCTTTTCTCTCTCTTTCTCTCTCTTCTCTCTCTCTCTCTCTCTCTCTCTCTCTCTCTCTCTCTCTCTCTCTCTCTCTTTCTCTCTCTCTCTCTCTCTCTCTCTCTCTCTCTCTCTCTCTCTCTCTCTCTCTCTCTCTCTCTCTCTCTCTCTCTCTCTCTCTCTCTTTCTCTTTGTGCTTAAACAATGTTTTCAGTAGTAGGGACGGACAGCTAGGAACGGTGACTAAAATGGGTTTTTGCAACTTGAGGTATAATTCTTATACAAGTCTTCGTGTCTCCTAAAGAAATGATGTTAATGCGATCGTAAAGTATGAGCAAAACGGATAACAATGTGATGATCACAGTACAGAGTAAGCCTAAACACGGATGGCAGGAAAAGTAAACGATTCCGTACTTCATTCTACGATTAACTAACGCTGGTTACATCCCTTAGTTCAATCTCGTTCTATCATACAGAGTAATATTACAATGCATTCTTATTCTTATTGGTTTTGTGTTGACCAATCACAATAACAATGTTCAATGATATGTTAGGTTAAATAAGAAAAACCCACCCTGTTACAATGTGATGCATACGGTTTTAAAATACTTAGAACAAGTGGCAAAAAAAGATCTTGCGAAGTGCGAAATTTTGTAACCAGAGCTCTGCTTTCATTCGACGTAATTCACGCTGTATGTTGTGAAAGAGAAAGATTATAATGTAACTGTAACGGGAACAATAATACATGGCTTGTGTTATATACTGTTTTTACATTATGTCTCTAAGTATTATTATTAGCATGATTTTCACCAATTCAAACCAAGTGAAAAAATATGCAACTGAAGAGCCATTTACAAAAATGCTGAAAATTGATTTAAAACTGAGAGAGACAATGATAATTCTAAAAAATCAAAAATTTTCAGATATAATTTCTTAGACTTACCTTATTTTTAAGATGGAAAGGTATGTCATGCAGGCGAGGAATTGTGAGTCCAACCAAAATCAAATCTGTAACTGTAGGCTAATTGGAGAATAATAAAAAAAACAACCCAATAACTTCAAAAAGAAGAATATCTCCCAAACAAAGAAGAATTCCCAACGTCCTTTTTTTGCTTTTTACTGTTTCCACCATTATAAAGACTTTCATCCCCACAGATGCATCCAAAAGAAAATCCTTACTGTAATAAAAATCAAATTAAACAACAACAGCAAAAAAAAAAAAGAAAAAAAAAAAAAAAAGAAACATAAAATTATGAAACAAACAAAAAACATACAACAAAAGGAAAACAAAAGCAATACAAACAGTCAAAGGCACCTAAACAAGACAAAATTTGAAGCGGGAAAAAAACCGAAAACATCCTCTTAGACACATTTTCTTAAACACGAATTAAAAGTTTGTTATGTCTATTGTGGTCAAAATGAGGCCTATCCAATAATGAGTGAATGAAATGACATTAAATAATATCAAAGACCCAGAGGAACAAAGACAATGCAAATAGATGTAATAAACAGAAACAAATCTTGACTACCATGGGGATTGAACACGCGACCTGTGCGTCGGCACCCATCGCCTCGCTATGAAAAGATAGAGTGTTATCAACCATGGCGTGGTGATGGGTGCCAACACAGAGGTCGCGGGTTCAATTCCCATGGTGGCCAAGATTTGTTTCTGTCTATTCCCTGTATTGTTCTTGTCTTTGTTGTTTGGGGAATGTCATGTCCTTCACTTTTGACATGCCCATTCCTTCAGTGTTTATCCGATAATGAACAGCCTTTGTGGTGTTTGTGAACAGAATGAAAATCCTTTCTGTTATGATAATGATTAACATTTCTCATTTGAAAGAGGTAGCCTACTTGATCAAGGATCAATAACTAACAATATCGGAAACGCACACCTTCTTAAGTAGGCCTACATCTGTTGCAAGTCAACCAAACAAATTGATTTTCTTGTGAGCAGAGGGCAAGTCTGGTTTTTAACTCATTTTCAGATGTGTAGTAGCTACGCAGACGGCAACTTCGTTGCAATCGTTGACACATCTTTTGGTCAAATGAAAACCATTTTCAATCGTTCTCTGGTCATGTAAACTGATATACGTTATTTGGCCACATAATACATGGGAAACGATTCACGCGTGGAAGGAAGATATCTGACAAGTTATTTATTATGTTTTAGAGGGAAAACAACCCACGTCATCAAAGTCTAAAGACGAAAAAATAAAACAAAGAGAATAAAAATCAACTTGTGTTACGTGTGATTTCCGAGAAATCTTTCCATCGCTTGGATGTGTAGCTTCTTCATAGATGCTGTATTTCATTGAATACCGTGTGAAGGATAACTTAGTGATGAATTATAAGTGTATTCTCATGTTCTGAGTCTAGTTTAAAAAGAAAGGAACAATAATGATGAACAAAATAACCGACAAGTGGTGATACTTGAGTGGTTATTTATAAACCAGAGTAAATACTAGAGGAATCGTAATATATTCAGCTTTGAGACAATTGATTAAAGTGGAACGTTAAAGGAAGCAAATCAAAATTCGAAAATGTCTTGTAAACTCTGCCGGAGCACTGAATATGATGTTTACCTCAGCAACACTGCTATTGTTCTCATTATATTTGGGGTGTCTTTGACATTGTTTGCTCTGGTATACCCTATGGAGTCTAAATATGAACTTGACCCAGACAAGTCTGCTGAGGAGAACGAAGCTGAACGGATTCGACAGAACAATATAAGGATTATGGTGTTCGCTGTATCTCTGTCGGGAATGGCACTCGTCACTTTTGGTGGAGTGATTTCGTCTTTCTTACTAACAAAATATATTTTACTTGAAGAGTGCGTCAAAACAGAAGAAGGCACATTCTCTGATCAGTCAAGCAGACAAGAAATGGCGGTGGTGCACCAATACCCGGTCCGTCATGTGTTGCATCCACATCTGTAGAGAGAACCAGAAATCCAGCTCTCGTAGAGCATGACTTTTGTCAACCAAAATCTGACACGAAACAATACGGTAGCATCAGTTGACACTCAGAGTTATCAGGCAGAGATTTTTGTGTTGTGGGATTTGTATGAAACAAAGTATTAATCATGTTTTTAGCCGTGACAAAATTTCGTGATTCTGTTGGACATTATAAGTTTTCACCCCTTTGACACGTTTAAATCACTTGTATACAAACTACTTATTATATCTAAACCTTCTTCTGCGAATTTAAAAAGAAATATGTATTACATATTATTATCTTCCTTATGTTTTTCATGGATGTTTAGTGCAACTTGTATCCTTCTACTCTTATATATAAAAAAACACCACAAGAAAATTAAATCTTATCAATGGAGTCCACCGAATTTTACTTGCTTGTTTTATTTTTTTATTACTTTATCACTCGATTGCGGATGTCTTTTAGTACTTGTCATAATTAATGAAAAAATTATATGTTTATAGCATTGTTTATAATCGTTAATGTCCCAAACATTACCCTTCTTGTAGAAATCTTTTTTGTGATTCAGTTTATTGGTTTGATCTTTATCTCTTACGATTAAGTGTATGCGTAATTAAAACAAAAGAACCAATTTCTACAAAGATATTCATCGCTAATCATATTTATGGTCAATTGATAACATAGGAAGACATTATTTACAGCCAATTTATGAACACAGCGTACCATAATATATAGGGTCCATTCATGAACACATTATTCATATTTATGGTGAATTGATGACCATAGCTAACCATCTTAATGGTCAATTTGGTGATCATAGGTAACCTTATTTATAGCCAAGGGATGAACAAAGCCATAATCATGTTAATAATGTTATTGATGAACATGGCAAGTTATTATTTTTTGTTCGATTTTTTTGTGGCTGACCATTTAGGGTCCCCCCCCCCCCCCCAACTCACCAATGAATAAATAGACATGGAACACCGTGAAGCATAATATATCGTAATCTATGAAGTATTCGTAATAAAGTCAAATGAACAAAAGGACATTGTTCAAATCACGTTTCAATAACTTTCTAAAGTTTTCATCGTCATTAAAAAAGAGCCAAAGTTTTATCTATTATGCTTTACAAAAATAAGTTGGAAATCAATTAATGAAATTCATTCCAGGCCTAGAGGACTATAGGGGCCGGATATAATTCCACTTCCTGCAGCATTTAGTGGTTGGACTGTATAAGACCACACTGCCATGAATTACTTACAGACTATGGCTAGTACACGTTATGCACGTGGGTGGAGTGAGGAAAAACGTAAACGTTGATTAATCAACAACAAGCAAACAGAAAATAACCTCTAGTCCCCACTCACCCCTTTCCCATCACCAAAAACAACACAGACACACATCAAAAAGAACAAAAGAAGAACAAACTACCCAAAACGACTTTGTGCTTGTCCTCCCCCCCCTCTTTCCAGTCCTTTCTCTACTGAACAAACAACTTTTTACGGAATAAAGTAAGTTTCAGTAAACGATGCTATAGGTAAACAAGCAATGATATTCCACATCCATTTAAGGATTTCAATGCGTAATATACTGATTGAGTTTTGATGTATAAAATAATTTTTTATTTTTTATTTAAGGGTATCGTTTTGGCTACAGGTGGCAACATTACGTTTAAAGAGAAGAGAGAAAACATTTGACGCGCGATCTTAATACAGCCATGTCCATGTCTTATTTCAAATATATAGATTTTTAAAGATTTTTGACAAGTCTTCTATAGATTCTCATCTCAGATATAGAATTTCCACCTTTTTGGCTAAGCCACGGATATAGGCATGTTCAAGCTAAGAGGAGAACATTCCATAGCCCTTAATAACATTATTATACATCTGGCAGAAAAATGAAAGTCTACTTTGAAAGATTCACGTAGCTAACCTGCTGTGAAACATAGTATAGACACCTTGAACAATTCCATTCAGGGAATGTTGAATACTGAAAACTGTTTTGTTTACTTTTACAAAGGCAATTCAAACGGGACTTCAAAAGGAAAGAAATTTTGTGTTTGTGTTGTTGTTTTCGTAATTATTTTGTGCATAATTGTGTCATATTACTAATGCAATAAGAATTCACCATGTTTTAGAGGAAATTTGCAGGCACAAATAAATGAAGATTTATCAAGAATTGCAATGTTTTTCAACTACACGCCCAAAATCTCTGTGTTTGATCTCGTATTTGAAACAGTTTTTGTATTTCATAATCAAAAAGGGTATGATGCCTTGTTGACGTCAATCTTAGCCATTGGTCTAGTATCCCAGCCAACCCTTCCCGTCCTCCTCGAACTTATCTCATTCCTCATCATCTTCTATTGGTCTAATCTAAACACAGTTTAAACTCCACACATATGATGTAGGAAGGGATATAAAGTTATTAATATTTTGACTTTGAAATAGATATGTCAGCTGGTTTGTAAGGGCTCATTTTAATGCCAAAGTAAATAAAAAAAGATTTCTGTCTTTATTTTGACACGACAAGAAAGTTTCTCAAAGGCAAGACATTGTTGACTTAGCATTTCACTGTCTTTCGCTGCACGAAATCCCGACGTTCATGTTAGCGTTGCTTAAAGGTGAGGGAATATGAACAAAATGATAGACATACCATGCCACTATGTCAGTCTCTTTATTCAACTAGACATACACACATACCTTAGTATTTGCAACTACATCTATGCATCCATCCATCTATATATCCAGTTATGTATCCATCTTGATCGTCTAATATAATATAAAGAACATTGGAGGTGTTGTAGCTGAAACTGTAGCATTGCCAGTCTGTAATATGTTCATACCTGGTCCCTGTCCCTTGTCTGGCCTAGGTGTGTTTTGACAATGTTGCACTCTTAGGAAATCTATCTGTCCA
>JAXRKP010001212.1:145000-153716 GCA_037039925.1 Doris montereyensis
CATCCATCGACATTTTGGCTAACAATTGACCATTAGGCCTATCTATTTTTCACACATAATTACAATTTTATGTGGTTTTATCCTTTCTCTATTCATAAACGTATCAAAATGACCCAATCCATGTCGGTGCCATCAAATACTAACCAGGTCAAATTCAATCACAGTGATAACACTTACATGTGATTGTCGCGAGTATTTTAAGGTTTCATTTTCTTGTCAAACGATCAATTAATACAAGTCAAATTTATCATCATCATCAGCATCATCATCTTCATCCTCATCATCTTCATCATCATCATCATCATCATCATCATCATCATCATCACCTATTTCCGTTTGTTGCTGATATTTATTTCAATGAGATGAAGCATTCATGTTCCCTTTCAACAACAGGAGAAAGGTACCTAAAATGGCGATATTCCACAACTGGAGAAAAGGTACCTTAAAATGGCGACATTCAACAATGGGAGAAAGGTACCTAAACTGTTGCTATTCCACAACTTGAGAAAGGTACCTTAAACGTGATATTCCACAACGGGAGAAAAGCACATTAAACTGACGATATTCCACAACTGGAGAAACGTACCTTGAACTGGCGAAATTTAACAATTGTAGAGAGGTACCTTAAACTGGCTATATTTCCAAACTTAAGAAAGGTACATTAAACAGGGGACATTCAACAACGGGAGAAAGGTAGATTAAACTGGCAATGTTTCACAACGGGAGAAAGATACCTTAAACTGGCGATGTTCAACAACGAGAGAAATGTATCTTATACTGGCGATGTTCAACAACGGGAGTTCAAAATTACCTTAAACTTGCGATGTTTCACAACGGGAGAAATGTATCTTATACTGGTGATATTCCACAACGGGAGAAAGTTACCTTTAACTTGCGATGTTTCATTACGGGAGAAATGTATCTTAAACTGGCGATGTTCAACAACGAGAGAAAGGTATCGTGTACTGGCGATATTCAACAACGGGAGAAATATATCTTATACTGGCGATGTTCAACAACGGGAGAAAAATATCTTATACTGGCGATGTTCAACAACGGGAGAAATGTACCTTAAACTGGCCCCATTCAACAACGGGAGAAATGTATTTTAAACTGGCGATGTTCAGCAACGGGAGAAATGTATCTTATAATGGCGATGTTCAACAATGGGAGAAATGTACATTAAACTGACCACATTCAACAACGGGAGAAATGTATCTTATACTGGCGATGTTCAACAATGGGAGAAATGTACATTAAACTGACCACATTCAACAACGGGAGAAATGTATCTTATACTGGCGATGTTCAACAACGGGAGAAAGGTATCTTAAACTGGCAATGTTCAACAGCGGGAGAAATGTATCTTATACTGGCGATATTCCACAACGGGAGAAAGGTATCTTAAACTCGCGATATTCCTCAAAGGGAGAAAGGTACCTTAAATAGGCGATATTCAACAACGGGAAAAAGGTACCTTAAACTGGCGATGTTCAACAACGGGAGAAAAATACTTGAAACTGGCATTTTTCAACAACGGGAGGAAGGTACTTTAAACTGGCAACATTCCACAACGGGAGAAATGTATATTATACTGGCGATATTCCAAACGGGGAGAAAGGTACCTTAAATTGGTGATGTTCGACATCAGGAGAAAGGTATCTTTAACTGGCAATGTTCAACAATGGGAGAAAGGTACATTACACTGGCAATATTCAACAACGGAAGAAAGGTATCTTATACTGGCGATGTTCAACAACAGGAGGAAGGTAACTTAAACTGGCGATGTTCAACAACGGGAGAAATGTATCTTATACTGGCGATATTCAACAACGGGTGAAAAGTATCTTTAACTGGCGATGTTCAACAACGGGAGAAATGTAACTTAAACTGGTGATGTTCAACAACGGGAGAAATGTATCTTAAACTGGCGATGTTCAACAACGGGAGAAAAGTATCTTAAACTGGCGATGTTCAACAACGGGAGAAAAGTATCTTAAACTGGTGATGTTCAACAACAGGAGAAAATTATCTTAAACTGGCGATGTTCAACAACGGGAGAAAAGTATCTTAAACTGGTGATGTTCAACAACGGGAGAAAAGTATCTTAAACTGGCGATGTTCAACAACGGAGAAAGGTGATTAAACTGGCCACATTCAACAACGGGAGAAAAGTATCTTAAACTGGCGATATTCAACAACGGGAGAAATGTACCTTAAACTGGCGTTGTCAACAACGGGAGAAAGGTACCTTAAACTGGCGATATTCCACTACAAGAGAAAGTACCTTAAACTGGCGATATTCCACTACAAGAGAAAGGTACCTCAAACAGGCGATATTCCACTACAGGAGAAAGGTACCTTAAACTGGCGATGTCAACAACGGGAGAAAGGCACTTAAACTGGCGATATTCAACAACGGGAGAAAAGCACATGAAACTGGCTATGTTCAGCAACGGGAGAAAAGTACCTGCAACTGTTGATATTCCACAACAGAAGAAAAGCCCCTGCAGTGGGCGATTTTTCAGAACGGGAGAAAGGTACCTCAAACTGGCGATATAATCAGAACGATGACCTGTTTATTGTGTGTGTTTTAACATCCGTTGCGGGATGACTCAATATTTAAATCATGCACATGGGAGTGGACGAGTCCATTGTTGTGGGGCTCTCTTTTTATTTGTTATTCAGTGATTATTTAGGGGAGTTATAAGAATGGATACATGACTACATGTGGTGTAGTTATAGTGCCGTTTGCCGCTAAATCGATGATCTGTACATTATCGTTTAAAGCACAGTATAAGTTGAAATTGTGGATGATATATATATATATATATATATATATATATATATATATATATATATATATATATATATATATATACGTATATAATATATCTCATAGATAAATTGTATTTAGAAATTCAGCTGCTATTTCAAAAGGTAACCACTAATTATTTGATTATGGGGTCCTTCGCCCCTAATTATCATCATTATCCTCATCATCCTCATCCTCATCATGATCATCATGATCATCATCATCATTATTATCAACATTATCATCATTATTAATATCAATTTAGTCATTATCATCATCAGCATCATCATCATCATCATTATCATCGTCATCATCATCATCATCATCATCATCATCATCATCATCATTATGATTATCGTCAATGCTGTCAGCATTATCAATATCATCATCATTATCATCATTATCATCCTTGTCGTCATCATCTTCATCATTATCATTAACATCGTTATTACACAAATGCAAGGAATAGACAGAAAATAGTATGGACTCCATGGGGATCGAACCTGCGACATCTGCGTCGACACCCATCGCCTCGCCTTGAAAAGAAAGCAGGCTACCAACCGAGCCAACTGCTCTCTCGTCTTTGTTCCTATGGGGCTTTAATATCATTCAATGTCATTTCCTTCACTTAATACGAAATGCATGATTCAAGCTTTCTGTCTGTTCCTTAAATTAATCTCGTCTTTGTTCTATTCAATGTCAATTCCTTCACTTAATACCAAAAAAAAAACATATCTTCAAGTCTCGTCTTTGTTCAATTATCTTCAATGTAATACCCAAAAAACCCCCATAATTCAAGCTTTTCTGTCTGTTCCTTGGATTAGTCTCGTCTTTGTTTCTATGGGGCTTAATATCATTCAATGTCAATTCCTTCACTTAATACCAAAAAAACCCCATAATTCAAGCTTTTCTGTCTGTTTCTTGGATTAGTCTCGTCTTTGTTCCTATGGGGCTTTAATATCATTCAATGTCAATTCCTTCACTTAATACCAAAAAAACCCCCCCATAATTCAAGCTTTTCTGTCTGTTCCTTGATTAGTCTTCTTTGTTCCTATGGGGCTTAATATCATTCAATGGTACAAAAAACCCCCATAATTAGTCTGTCTGTTCTTGGATTTTGTCTTTTTCTATGGGGCTTAATATCATTCAATGTCAATTCCTTCACTTTCCAAAAACCCCAACATAATTCAAGCTTTTCTGTCTGTTCCTTGGATTAGTCTCGTCTTTGTTCCTATGGGGCTTAATAAAATGTCAAACCCCCCCATAATTCAAGCTTTTCTGTCTGTTCCTTGGATTAGTCTCGTCTTTGTTCCTATGGGGCTTAATATCATTCACTGTCAATTCCTTCATTTAATACTAAAAAACCCCATAATTCAAGCTTTTCTGTCTGTTTGGATTAGTCTCGTCTTTTGTTCCTATGGGGCTTAATATCATTCAATGTCATTTCCTTCACTTAATAAAAAAAAACCCCCAACATAATTCAAGCTCGTGCTTTGTTATCATAGTGTGATGGCTTTGCTACAATCCATTGCCAAAATATCATCTAAGGTCAAGTAAGTCCCATATTCTATGTTGATATTGTTGTTGATGATGATAAAGAGGATGATGATGATAATGATGATGATGATGATGATGATGATGATGATGGTGATGATGATGATGATGATGGGGATTAGGCGTCGTCCATTCACAGCATGATATAACCCTCCGCAGATGCTTTGCGGTGAGGTCTGTTCCTTGCTTTCCGCTACCACGTTGCGCCCATGTGTTTTTATTATGTCATCATGCCATTTTGTCGGTGATTTTCCTTGGTTTCTGCGTCCATTTCTTGGCTGCCATTATGTACATCTTGTTGTCGATCTATTGTCTTTAAATCTTGCTATATGGTCAGCCCGTTTCACTTTTGTTTGAGGACGTCAGTGAACCCTGTTTGTTTTCTCATCTCAATGCATGAGTGTAAAATAATGGGAACAGAATCCTGCTTCTTCTAGAGATACTGACTAATGTATTACTTTGCCACCAATATCAACGCTGCTATTAGTTTCACCAAATCTGGAAAAGACCTAGCTATCTATACGAACTTTAAAAAGTTAAGGACCAAATTGTATAACACAAATTCTGAAAACATGTCATAATTAAGTTTTATTCACAGTTTAACGTGATAAGAGCATCAATGGATGGTGTGAAATGAAGTGCCCACTCACTCATCCATATTTCAAAAATCACAAACAGGAAACTGCAACACAACAATCTTAAAACACGTTTGGTTACCATTAGCGTGCAACCAGTCAGTGTTATCTTGCCTCAATGATTGAACAAGATTTCTTAAAGCCAATTGTAGTATCACAATTAGTATGATGTAGCATCGCAATTAGTATGATGTGGTACTGCGATTCGTGTGATGTGGTATCACAATTAGTGCGATGGGATATCACAGTTAGTGCGATGTGGTACCGCAATTGTGGTATCATAATAAGTTTGATGTTGTATGCCAATTAGTGTGATGTGGTACCACAATTAGTGATGGGCATCACACTATTGTGATGTGGTGCAATAAATAGTGTGATGATATCATGATTTGTGTGATGTAGTATCACAATTATTTGATATGGTATCACAATTATTGTGATGGCTATCACAATTAGTGAGATGCGGTATCACAATTAGTGTGATGTGATGTCATGATTAGCGTGATGCTGTATCACTATTAATGTCATGTGTTATCGCGATTAGTGTGATGGGGTATCACAATTATTGTGATGTGGTATCACACTTAAGTGGTGGTATCACAATTAGTATAGTGTGATATCACAATTAGTGTGATGTGTTCATGACTTGTGTAATGTGGTATCACAATTAGTGTGATGTGGAATCATGACTTGTGTAATGTGATATCACAATTAGTGTGATGTGGTATCATGACTTGTGTAATGTGGTATCACAATTAATGTGATGTGGTATCACAATTAGTATGATTGGGTACCACAAATAGTGTGATGTGGCATCATGATTTGTGTAATGTGGTATCACAATTAGTCAGGTGTGGTATCACACTTACCGTGATGTAGTATCAATATTTGTGTGATGGAGTATAAACAATTAGCATGATGTGATATCACAATTGATATGATGGGTATCATAATTAATGTGATATGGCATCATGGTTTGTGTAATGTCGTATCATGCTTAGTGTGATGTGATGTCATGATTAATGTGATGCTGTATCACAATTAGTATCACCATAAGAATGATGTGGTATCACAATTACTGTGGTATCATGGTATGTGTGATGTGGCATCACAATGAGTTTGATGTGATATCACAATTATTGTGATGGGGTATCACAGTTCATGTCATGTGGTATCACAATTGATGTGATGTGATGTCATGATTAGTATGATGCTGTATCACAATTAGAGAGATGTGGTATCACAATCAGTGTGATGTGTTATCACAATTAGTGTGATATGGTATCACAATTAGTCTGATGTGATATTAGAATCTAGTGTGAAGTGGTAATCCCAATTAACGTGATGTGGTATCAGAATTAGTGTCATGTGATATGCCAATTAGCGTGATGTGGAACCACAATTAGTGTGATGTGGTATCACAATTAGTATGATGTGGAATAACAATTAATGTGATTGGTATTACAATTATTGTGATCTGGTATCACAATTAGCGTGATGTGGTACCACAACTAGTGTGATGTGGTACCACAATTAGGTGTGATGTGGTACCACAATTAGTGTGATGTGGCATCACAATTAGTGTGATGTGGTATCGCAATTAGTGTGATGTGGTATCACAATGAATGTGATGATGGTATCACAATTAGCGTGTGATGTGGTATCACAATTAGTGTGATGTGGTTTCACAATTAGTGCATGTGGTATCACAAATAATGTGAATTGGTATCACAATTAGTGTGATGGTATCGCAATTAATGCATTTGTATCACAATTAGCATGATGTGGGATAACAATTAATGAATTGGTATAACAATTATTGTGATGTGGTATCACACACGTGATGTGGTATCAGAATTAGTGTCATGTGGTATCACAGTTAGTGTGATGTGGTATCACAGTTAGTGTGATGTGGGATCACAATTAATGTGATGTGGTATCACAGATAATGTGATGTGGTATCACAGTTAGTGTGATGTGGTATCACAGTTAATGTGATGGTGGTATCAGAATTAGTGTCATGTGGTGCTGCACAATTAGTGTGATGTGGGATCACACTTAATATGATGTGGATAACAATTAATGTGATGTGGATCACAATTATTGTGATGTGGTATCATAATTAGTGTGATTGGTATCACAGTTAATGTGATGTAGATCACAGTAATGTGATTGGTAACACAGTGATGTGATGTGGTATCACAAGTTAATGTGATGTTGGTATCACAGTTAAATGTGATGTGGTATCACACAGTTAATGTGATGTGGTATCACAGTTAATGTGATGTGGGTATCACAGTTAATGTGATGTGGTATACATTAATGTATGTGACACAATTATGTGATGTGGTATTACAATTAGTATGATGTGGAATAACAATGTAATGTGATGTGGTATCACAGTTAATGTGATGTGGTATCAATTAATGTGATGTGGTACCACAACCAATGTGATGTGGTACCACAATTAATGTGATGTGTACCGACAATTAATGTGATGTGGCATCACAATTAGTGGATGGCAAATTACACAAATGCGGATGTGGCACACAATTAATGTGATGTGGTATCACAATGAATGTGATGAGGTATCACAATTAGTGATGGTGTTCAATTAATGTGATGTGGTATCACAATTAATGTGATGTGGTATCACAAATAATGTGAAGTAGTATCACAATTAATGACAGGCGAAAAACATACAAGGATAACACAATAAAGATGCCAGAGCAAACACGTGACGTTTCGGGTATAACCTCACACAACAAACGAGAAACAATTAGAATCTAGATCTAAGTAATACCTCCGGCATCACACAATGTGATGCCAGAATAAAAACACAGCTAGATGTAGTAGCAAAATTAAAAAAAAAAGACAAATAACGTAAACAACAGAGATATATGGTAAATGTGAACTATCTAAACAGTTGTGAATAATACGAAGGAGCTACAGTGGAGTAAAGTCAAAGGCGAAATATGACAATAAGTGACAACTTTGCCTGATCCAGGAGGTAATACGACTTAGATTATAAATAACACTCGTTTGATGCCTGGACGGCATACACCGGAAACGTCACGTATTTCCTCCGTCTTTAGTAGTGGAGATGTAAACTGATTAAGTCAAATCTAATTTGCATAACAAAACAAATACGACGATTACTCCCTATTTATTTCCACTCACACACCAATGTCAACCTGACACATTTGACATAAAGCTGAGACTGCACAACCACAATACACAATCTGCAGATTATTGCCTTTGTGACTGCTTTTCTTGCCATCTCTATCATAGTCAATCTGCAACAATTTCAGCTATCCAAAAGAACCATGGATATATAGACGCGGGCTTCCCATAAACATTTCACACCAGGCCAGTTGTCGATTAGTGCCATTCGAATCCTGTTTGCACAACGAGCAGGCAGGCAAGGCGTATTCGATCTCCCAGTCCCCAACACACTCCCCCCCCCCCTCTCTCTCTCTCTCTCTCTCTCTCTCTCTCTCTCTCTCTCTCTCTCTCTCTCTCTCTCTCTCTCTCTCTCTCTCTCTCTCTCTCTCTCTCTCTCTCTCTCTCTCTCTCCCTCTCTCTCTCCCTCCCTCTCTCTTCTCTCTTCTCTCTCTCTCTTTCTCTTCTCCTCCCTCCTCTCCCTCCCACCCTCCTTCCCTCTCTCCTCACCTCTCTCTCTTTCGCACTCTCTCTCTCTGCCCTCTCCCCC
>JAXRKP010001213.1:0-2500 GCA_037039925.1 Doris montereyensis
TTTCCTCCAGGGATGACCATGTCCTGGCATTTTCTGTTTCTCTTCCAATAAATGTTTAAATTTCTATTCTTCAATGCCCTCTTTTATATCTTCTTCCTCCACTTCCTCCGAGTGTCCTGTACCTTTTGGTCTTTTTACCTTGGGCTTTTAGCAACTGTATACTGATTTAGCTATTCTATTGTCATTTCATTCTGTTTACATGCCCAAACCATCTCAATTGATTTATTTCTATCTAGTTTTTATTCCATCTGCTTTGTGTTTGATCTCTTATTGTTGTGATTTCTGATTTGTCTCTTTTAGTTTTCCCTACATACTCTTCTTAGGATATTTCATTTCAGCTTGCCTGTACTCTACTGTATCCTACTGTCTAAGTCCAGGTTTCGCTGCCATAGAGGAGAGGTAGGACAATAAACTGTGTTGATATACTGCCATTTTGGGTTTTTGTTGACAATCTTGCCTTTTCCTAGATGGTATATATTGCACTTGCCTTTTGGATTCTGGCTGATTTCTTCTCTTAGTTTTCCCTCTGAGTTAATCATTACTCCTAGATAATTGTAGCTTTGAACTTGGTCTAAATTCTCCCTGCCCAATTTAAGATTTTGTGTTTTAGACTTCCCTAGTTACTAGCATTGTTTTGGTTTTTCTTTGCATCTACTCTCATTCCCTCTTTTATTTAGTTTATTATTCATAATGTTGATATTCGACTGAAGGTCACTTTCTGATTTTCCCAAACAGAACTAAATCATCGGCAAATGAAAGCATTGATAGATTTACTGGTTTGAGCTTCCACATACCTACATTCATTTTCTTCATGTTTGAGGAATGCTTTTGCGACTGAATCCATAAATGTGATAAACAAAGAGGACTTAGGATACAACCCTGTCTTACTCCTATGTCGACATCAACATTCCTTGCGATACCGTTTCCCAGCCTAGCTCCTCACTGCACATGTTGGTTTATAGTAGAAACATTTAATGGTTTCTATTAAATTTGGCTTCTACATTGTGTTCTTTGAAGAGAATGCCATAGTTCGTCTCACTCCTCGACAGTGTCAAATGCTCTTTTTCTAAGTCAATAAAACACAGGTGTGCAAGTCAATGCTTTCTCTCAAGGAATTTTTTCTATTATTTGTCTAATTGTAAATATGTGGGGCTCTTGTACACTTCTTCCTGGTCTAAATCCACTCTGATGCTCTTCAATCTGATCCTCTACTCTTTTCCTAAGTCTCATTTCCAGAATCCTGGCATACACCTTTCCTGGTACGCTACTAGTGTTCTTATCTATTAGTACTACCATTCTCTTTCTCCAGCCATATATATATATATATATATATATATATATATATATATATATATATATATATATATATATATATATATATATATATATATATATATATATATATATATATATATATATATATATATATATTCTCTATTCACATATTCACCTTTCCATTTATCTATCTATCTATTTATCTTTCTATCTATCTATCTATCTATCTATCTATCTATCTATCTATCTATCTATCTATCTATCTATCTATTTATCTATCTATATATATATATCTACCTATCTATCTTTCTATCTATCTATCTATCTATCTATCTATCTATCTATCTATCTATCTATCTATCTATCTATCTATCCAATCCATGTATGTATGTATGTATGTATGTATGTATGTATGTATGTATGTATGTATGTATGTATGCATGCATGCATGTATATATGTATGTATGTATGTATGTATGTATGTATGTATGTATGTATGTATGTATCTATCTATCTATCTATCTATCTATCTATCTATCTATCTATCTATCTATCTATCTATCTATCTATCTATATATCTATCAACATTTTCACTTACCTTCTCTCTCTCTCTCTCTCTCTCTCTCTCTCTCTCTCTCTCTTTCTCTCTCTCTCTCTCTCTCTCTCTCTCTCTCTCTCTCTCTCTCTCTCTTTCTCTCTCTCTCTCTCTCTCTCTCTCTCTCTCTCTCTGTCTGTCTGGCTGTGTGTCCGTGTGTCTGTGTGTCCGTCTTTCTCTCTCCCCCCTCTCTCTCTCTCTCTCTCTCTCTCTCTCTCTCTCTCTCTCTCTCTCTCTCTCTCTCTTTCTCTCTCTCTCTCTCTCTCTTTCTGTGTATATAAATATATATATATCTCTCTCCCTATATCTCCCTCCCCCTCCCTATCTTTCTCTATCTCTATATATATATATTTCTCTATCTCTCTATATATATATATCTATATATCTATATATCTGTCCCTCCCTCTTGGGCTCATTCATAAATTTTGTCTGAAAACCTCGTTGATACTGCCAGTGTAAGAATTGAATATACAAATTGTAATCAGAACGGTTGATAGCCTGTTACCTGTTTACCCACTCCTCCACATCGGCGACCTCAAGGTTTGGGTAAAACTTGAGTAAATTGTCCAAACAGTTTATACCGGATATTCCAGGTAAATGTGTGCCTGGCGATCAAAGGAATTGACCATA
>JAXRKP010001213.1:7500-10000 GCA_037039925.1 Doris montereyensis
TCTCTTTATATCTACATCAAATTCCTCAGATATGTTTCCAGCTCTGTCCCTTAACATGTTGTGTTTATTGTTTCCACTTTAGTGCATTTCCATTAAAGAGATGACTTCTACATATTACAAAGATTCTCACAGTGTCAAATGCAGTTCTAAGTCAATAAAACACAGGTGCAAGTCATTTGTTACTCTGAATGATCCATTTTTTATATTACTTGTCTACATTTAAATCTGGTTTCTACACTTCTCCTGGTCTAATCCCACTTTGATTTTCTTCATTCTGATCCTCTACTCTTTTCGACTTAGTCTCATTTCCAATGTGAATAAAATCTGAACATGTAAAATAATATAGTTCCAACATTCCATAGTTTCCTTCTAATATCAAATTTGAAACTATGTTTTTTTCTGGTGTATGGGTTCAGTTTGGACTTCCATATCTAATTGACATATTGCATGTAGTGGTTTGTCTGCCATCTTCCCTTTATTTTAATGGTATTTCTGGATAAACTTGATATGCTTCTGGGGCCTTTCCTAAGGGGCACTTTTTTATAGTTTGGTGAAGATCAGATGACATCTGGAAATGATTAAGATAGAAAAAGAAATGAACCCTAAAATATTACAAAGCATATTTCAAAAAGTTTAGGGAAAAAAGAGCTATGGCCAAATGAATAGAGTGTTGGATTCATCTCAAACTACCAATTAGTAGGAATCTTTCTAAATGTGATAATTGGAGGGGAATCATGCTACTCTCTATCATTTAAGATTTTCAGCTTTGTCATCTATTACTAGAACCGTATAAACCCTACAGTCAAACCAAATTTTAGAAAGAATGCAGGCTTTAGGTTTGGGCTTACATTGTGCTCAAACCATATATTCACTCTTAGACAATATTTTTGAACAATGCCAAGAATGGAATTTCCCCTTTCCTCAAATTTTATAGATTTTGAAAAGGCTTTTGATAGTGTACACAGACCTCCATTATTGAACATCCTACGACAGATAATGGCATTCCCTCCAAGGTAGTTAGCATAATCAAACTGCTTTAAGGGATTTTCATGCTAAAGTAATTTGTGGAAATTTTCCCTCGGAGACCGTTACATCAATACAGGGTGAAGTTTTTTGCATTCTATCACCTTTTCTATTTTTCCTTGTTATCGATTGGATTATGAAGGAATCTGTTGAAAATTTCCAAACAGGACTAAATGGACGTTCACTAAAATATCAGAGGATATTGATTTTGCTGATGATGTTGTACTCCTGTCACAGAACATCACAGATATAGAAAATCATGTTTGAGCGAGTTGGCCAATGCACAAAAACTGGGGCTACACATAAATATTGGAAAAACAAAAATGATGAGGATGAACAACAAATCGAAACAACCGGTGAAACTTGGAAACAAGGAGATTGAGGATGTACAAGCTTTCACCTATCTCGGAAGTAAAATTACTCAAAATGGAAATTCTGAAGATGAGATCAAAGAAAAGATTAACAAAAGCAAGAAAAGTATTTGGATCACTGAATAATATTTGGAATTCAAGAAAAATCTCAATTAAAAACAAAACTCAGATTCTACAAATCTAATATTCTAGCTGTCCTTCTTTATGGTGCTGAATCTTGGAAAACAACAAATAACATCTGCAGAAAGCTGGACACATTTCAAAACAAATGTCTCAGAAAGATTCTCAAAATAATTTGGCCAAACACGATATCAAACAACGACCTTCAAGACGAACATCACTGGAGTCAGTATCCCAGATTGTCCTGGAAGAAGATGGAAGTGGACTGGTCACATCTGAGCAGGGATATCCCATCATGCATTCACAAGAAAGAAGTAGTCCAGTCCCTGGAACCTTTTAACTTCCATGCTAGAGGCAATTGCATGTAATAGTAGTTTGTCATTCATTGGTTTCTGATCATTTCTGGATAAACTTGATTCTGCTGACCCAAGTGAGATACTCTTCTTATCTAGTCATTTCTTCCATTTGATATCCTACATCTTTTTCTGTTCTTGTTTCTTGTTACTCTTATAATTGATCTTTACTCCTTGTTTTCTGTTCTGAGTGATTATGTAATTGGTGAAAGCTGCTTTCTTTGTGTTTCCATGATTTTGCTGTCTTCTTCATTATTTCTCTTCTGTTTCAAAATGTCGTATATTTCCATCATGATTTTGGTAAAACACATCATGTTTGGACTCAATGATTTCACTTTTTCAGCATTTTTGAAATCTTTAAAAAAAATCTTCCCATTGAATCAGTGGCTCACCCGCAATAATATCTCTTTGGCTGTTTACAGATAGAAAATAACGATAAATATTTCAGATTTCCAATCTTCTGCAAGATATTTCTCTGGCTGATCTCAGAAGAATCTATCTCCTTGACATCAACGATTAAAAAACCACATATTTCTCTTTTCATGTGAGGGAATTTCATTCTAGATCTAAACCTCTTCAGTCTAGTGCTGTTTAATTACGCTCCATCTATTTTCATGTATTGTATTCTGACCT